>DVZL01005845.1:0-11771 GCA_018236625.1 Lasaia peninsularis
TAGGACTTACCAATCGTGGAGATGATGGCACACCTATGCCTACCCCTTCGGGGATAATGGACGTGAATATGAATCTAGATTTTTATTTTACTATAAACAATTTTAGTCACTTACCTATTTATGACGAGATGGAGATGCAACAAAGAAATACTTTACCTGGAAAAAAATTTAAATTGAGTAAATTATTGTAGAAGCTATGAGATTAAATAGCTCATGAGATTTTTTAATACGAAAATTTCATGTTTAAATTTCCTCCTCCTCATTCGCCTACAAAACTAATCGTAGATAAGAAAATCCTTAAAGAACATGTCATTTCGAATGACTTCTTAGCTTAGTATAAGTCTTAGCTTTCCGATGGAGCTAGCTAGTAAGCTAGCTTAGTCAGAAGAGATGTAATAATGCGCTATCACTTTTGGCTCTGAGCTTTATAAGAAAGCTGTTCTATCCGAGATATTTAGGTAGGAATATATATTTTCTCACCTCTTAGATACGAATAGATATTTATTTTTACACAAGAAGCATAAGAAATTGCGTTTTGTGACGTCATTACCCTCATTCACACACACACACACAATACTAAGGAAATATTAATTCATTGCTAAATGGTTTTTAGGTGGTAAAAAAACGTCATCCCGTCCATATTCATGATGCCTCGGTAAGCAAAGGTACATATATACCTACAATTAGCCGACGATATTAGGTCCCGGGATGTGGTAGGTGGCAAGTCCGTCGCCATATCGGGCACAAATCCAATCACGGGCCACGTTATATTTTTAAGATAAACTTAAAAAACTTATAAAAACAAGTTGGTCGTAACTTGAAACCCGGAATGTATAAGTCATCTTAAACCAACTTTTGAATATTATGAAAAAAGCCTTGTGTACAATATTAGTTAGAAGAGGAAATGAGAACAAAGGCAATATTTTACTGTCCGAGAAAATTATGCTATTTTTATTAAGTGGCAACATCGTTTAGTATAGCGCTGGAAAGTTTGTACTCGTACTTTCTGCTTGAAGGGTAAAAAACTTTTACCAACAAGTCATAGCTAAAAACGTAAAAAAGTTGCAGGTAGACAAGTACGATTTACAGTGGAAAAGAACACTATTACTCTAAAAATATTATGGAGAGCCCTTGCGTTTAGTATAGTTGAGACTAACACTAATATTATTTTTTATTATTTAAATAGATAAATAAATAGAAATAGGCTTACAGTCAGTCAGAAAAATAATAAAAAGTATTCCATAGGTAAATTTTAAAAGTTATTTTAAAATATATTTTTGTTTCAACAAAAAATCAAAACCTATTATAAATAATAACAAATAATTGGTACAATTAGAGTCAAAACGGTTTTATGATAATTTGCCGACGCTACCGGTAGATTTCGTGGAACTGATTCCGAAACATTTGTTTGATGCGATGTAATAAGCTCCAATTATGAAAAACTTACGTTTGTACTAAATGTGTTATACATATTATTATGTAAGGTTTTTTGGCTAAAGATGGCTGGCTCCTTTTTGTTATATTGGAATGTTTTTGTATCGTATAAATTAATTTTAGGTCTGTTTTTCCAAACGATAAAAGCCAAAATATGTAACACTTAATTTTGATGGTACGGCACCATATCTATATAACTGGAAATAATATTTAGGACATTTTTATGATGAGATTGGAAGGAAAACAGATCCCAATCAGTTACAAGCCACACCGCTCGTATACTCCAAAGATGCTAATAGTTCAGTACCAATCTAAACTGAAATATTTAGTCCCTTGCTTAAAACTGACTTGCCTTTAAGATAGTGCGAACAAAATAACGGAATGTAAACTTACAAGCAATTTCTACATCTTGCATTGTGAGTTATTGGAGAATTTAAAATCTAAATATCTATCTATATATACATATAATATAAATCAATCGCTGTTAGTCACACTAAAACTCGAGAACGGCTGGACCGATTTTTCTAATTTTGGTTTTGAATTATTTGTGGAGAAGGCATTCAAATGCAGGCGATACGAGGTTCGCCAGGACAGCTAATAATTTGTAAAAATCACTTCTATTTTTCACAATTTATTTTATTAAATTAGCCAATCGGTATCAATATCTAACCATCATCAGGACATTCACAGGTTCTGAGCTTCAAATAAAACTTTTTAAAAATACTCGCTTTCTTCTTTCTTTCATTACTAATAAGGATTTATATTATACATTACGTAATATATTATATGTTTATACATAACATGGTAAAATGTACAAAAATATATTAAAACATTTTCTGGAAAAAGAGATGTCACCAGGATAAGGATATCACTATCAAGGATGGCGAAGTGGAGAAACGAAATAAGAAGTGGACCCTGAGATCTTTATTGTAAGAAATTCTTTTGAAGAACACTAGTATTAACATAATGTTAGATATGTGCCAACCTTACTCATAGGCACATAGAAAATTATATACTGTTATGGGTATTAAATATGTTCGACAAATAAATATCTGCCTCGTTCGGAATTGAACCAAAACAAGGTGAATGGACTGTGAAATAGGTATGTTCGCTTACCCTCGTCTATAGAGATATACGCCAGTGCTTTAGCACAAGGCTTGTTAAAAAATAAAAGACCACCAGCGTTAAAAAACTGATTAAGGGCAGATGTTTCCAAAGCGCTAGTCACATAAAGGTCAATATTCTTAGTAAAATTATAGCGATTAAGGTATTTAACTTATAATGCTAGGTTTTGATGACGGCAATTTTAGTAATAAACTGCAATAAATAGCATTATGTGATGCATTTTTGTAATGGTCACGGGGAACGACAGGTCATGTATAACCGCGGTATGACGCGCGGTAATTACGAACCTGCTTAATAATAAATGCTAATTTTAATTAACTATTATTGATACAGCTTGGCAGACAAGCTAATAGATTTTTTGATAAATAATAAATAAATATTTAATAAATATTACAGGACAAATTACACAAATTGATCTAACCCCAAAGTAAGCAAATTATATGCTTGTGTTATGGGAGTTAGACAACGATACTAATACATAGAAATACTTATATAGATACAAGAATAAATTTAATAAACCAAACCCGGAAATACAAACATCTATGTTCATCACACAAATGCCTGTCCCCGTCGGGAATCGAACCTGAGCCTCGCAAAGCCTCGCAGTTCTTTAACTTACCAAAACTCAACTTACTTAAATAACCAAATAACAAAAATATTTTTCTATTTGTTGCATTAGTTAGCCAGTGGGTAATGATAGCTCATTGCACTTTTAACGCGAATGTACTATAAGCATGATTAATTAATAATTTAAGTTTACTTGTCTATTATTGACTGAATTCAAGTTTTATTCATACACAAGTGAATTACCTCAAAGAAGTATAAAGGAAAAAACATAAAAACCTAATACGCACTGCAATGTCGTACAATGCAGCCTAAAACCATATAACAATTGCACAACGCTTTCAGCCGATGAATTTTCCATGAGTTCCATCGTACACCGAATGAACTCTCTTTGGTAACATAACTAGCCGGATTCGTATCGGTTGTTCCGTGAAAAATGTATGAGATTTTTGTCGAGTCGTTTTTTGCTCCACCCCACTGTGCAATGTCCAATAATTGAAAAATGTTGACCCGAACGTTTTTTTTCGATTCGGATTCAGTGTTTACGGGCGATAAAATTTTAATTCGAGGGTAATTGGAGCGTAATTGTTGAAATATAAATATATATTGTGATATTTTAGTTGCAGTGTTTTGTATCTTCAAGCTGAGTTTCTTGCGGCGTTGGCAGATTATTTTAAGGGGCTACCCTCTCGTTTGAACTGGGATCAAAAAAATTTGAAACATTTTAAATTAAATGTTTTAGTGGCTTGAATAGTCAGTGTAAAATATTGTACTTAATGAAACCTTTACAGAATCGAGTGCTATGTATCACGATTTATACATGCCTAGCTTCGTCCATATTGATTACTCTCCTCATACAAACACGCAGGGTGGTGTTCAGAGTCTTCGAAACTCTGATCACCACCCTAGGCTATACGCGCAATTTGGTCATGCAATGTCAACCTAGGTCTTCCCATTTTATATCTATTTTATAAACATTTGTAAAAAAAAAAATACCTTCCCACCTATTATCCCTGAAGCGATAGGTGGAGGTGTGCTAGTACATCCACGACTCGTAAGTCCAGTAGATATACTAGAACATCCACGATTAACCAAGGTATTAGGGCTCTAATGTGATAGGTGGCAAGCCTATCGCTACTTCGGACACATTCCAAAATGTAAAGCTTACTCAGAAAAATCTGCAAAACATTTAAGAAAAGTTGCCTGACCTCAGAACTGAACCCGGGACCCTACGAGAACCCTACGATGGTAACGGCCTTAACAGGCGATAGCCTTACTGTTACACCACAGCGGAGAATGTTTTTTTTTTTGCTTAGTATAATCAAGGTTATATCGTTTTATCAACAAATTTACTAAATTTAATAAGGATATAGGACCTATATCCTTATTAAATCAGTTAGGTTATAGGAGTAGGTTACTGGAGTGCAGTTAATCAAAAGTCTAAAGTGTCCAAAGCAATTAATAAAAATATATATATCTATATATTTCTTCGTCATTGTATACTCGTGCAAAGTTTATTATTTTCTTTGCTTAAGATCCCTGAAAATGCAACGTTCATATATTTATTGTGTTACTAGGGAGATGAAAAATAGATGTCCGATTCTCAGACCTATCTGATATGCATACAAATTTAATGAGAATCAGTCAAGCGACGCGAGAATTTTATATATAAGAAGATACAGTCTGTCAGTTACTTTTTTTATTTCTGAAAAAATTTACAAGATGCAAAATGTTTCAATGTCAAACTTACGACTTATGCTCATGAACGGTACTGTCTGGAGATAACACTCCTAACAACGACTTGTCCTCAATAATAAACATCCATCTCACTCACTTAGCATTTGCTATCTCACTATCACAAGGCCGGTTTGTTTTGACTTTCAACTGGAGAGAAGAGAGGGTTAGCAATATTACGTAATCGGGTCAAGTCTTTGTTAGGAGTGTAATCTCTAGATAGTATCTTTAGCTTAATAACAAGAATTACGGCTAAATTGCATCTTCTGATATAGCCAGATAGTTAATGAAGCTATCTATCTCTTTCTCTTCTCTTATTTAGCAAAATAATCACAGTACATATGGTATTTAATCAAACTATTACGAATATAAACTAATCATCCGTAGAAATGTTACGTACAAACTAGCCTAAGCCTATTTTTTCTCTTTCTTTTACTTGCGTTAAAAGAAGATAGCGATAACAAAAAAAAGTTTAGATTTAATTTTTAAAAAGGTTGATAAATTATCAAAAAAGGAACAAGGAAAACGTTAAATCATAGAGTGTTGCACAATAAAGCCGGCAGGCGCAGACAAATACGACTATCTGAGTGATGGAGCGACTGCCTCTAATCCCAAGTGACGTCTGAGTCCAATTAGACGTCAGGCATTCGTCTTCCCGTCCTACGAACTTCGCCCCACTGTGCGAGTAATATGAGCGAGAGTTTTAAATTTAGAATGTGCAATTTTTTTTAATTAGAGCTATGACATTAACAGATAAATCCTATATGTGTAACAGATAATTAATTAGTAATATCTAGAATTTATAAGTTAATTAGCGTAGTATTTTGAAAACACTAATTAATTCTTAAGTAATAAAAAAATCGTCGTAACTATTAATATGTCACTTTTATCTTATAGTCTTAGGACAATATGATATGTGAAATTTGATACTAAGTTAAAGATTTATGTAAAAATAAAACATTTTATTAATCCTACTAGTCCTACTAATATTATAAACGCAAGTTTGTAAATATGGATGGATGTATGGATGTTTTTTATTCTTTCACGAAAAAACTACTGGACGGATTTGGATGAAACCTTACAGTAAGATAGCTTATGCATAATAATAGCACATAGACTACTTTCTAACCAACTACGTTAAATATAGACGATGTTTTACGCAATATGTGTTATAAGTCAGAAAAAATCTGCTATTTGAAAGTTATCTAGGTATATTACTGAAGTAGAAGTCGCGGGTGAAAAGCTAGTTTAATATACCAATATTAAGCCCAACAAAACGTTATTAGGAATAAACTAAATTCAACCACAAATTAAAGAAATATTTTCGTATTCCTGAAAATTCATGGCTATTAAATCCATAAGGGTTGGTTGGCCAAACCTGAAGTAGGGTTGAAAGGGATATCGCAAAGGACTACCCTCAAGGGCGGGTAATCCCTTCAAAGTTAATTCGTTCGTTAATTGTTCCCGACACCTCCGCTACATTTTTTAATTGGGCCTAATTTTATTATCATTAGCCGCCATTAAAATGTCGTAATTTATCAAAAAATAATTTCCAAAGAGTTTTTTTACTTTAAGTATAGAAACAAGTCAATTTGTTGACGGTTTGAAATACACGTAGATAATCAAGATGTTTAATAAGCGTTGTCAATAAGAGAATAGGATGTTAATTTTATGACATAAGTAAGTTTACTATCATATTCTTTAATCAGGAATACTATAATGGCAAACACAAACGTTATGATGCTAGAAACGTAAATTGGGGTAATCTCACTCTTGCAAGCCCGGTTTTTTTTAACTTTATTAACGACTTTATGACTTTACAAAACTCGCAGAAAGAGAGGTTAACAGGTCTAGAGTGAGAAGGAAATATTACGTATTGGGGACAGACATAAGGACTATAATTTCTGGAGATTTGTTATCTGAAACTACCTTTCCGCCCACAGCTTCGCCTGCGTGAATTATTTTAATGACCTATATTTTTCAAAGAGCAGAATTTTTCTGACTTATACATTTATTGCACAAAATCATACTTTCTTTTAATATAGTCGGTCACCCGGTCGCCCATTAAACAATCAAATCACTAATTATTAGAAAGTCAAGTTCATAGTGACCAACTGAAATCATTCGTTCGAAGAAAATTCCTGTATCCTGTAATAAGTACCTACCCAGGCGACCGCGCTTCATTCGGTAGTTCTTTTAATGTCAGTGCAATAAGTTTCCGCCTGTAAGTCTACGAAACCGGAGTTGGTACTATTTTACACCAAGAGCTACCAACAGAGATGTATAGATGTCGTGATTTGCAATTTCATAAGAAGTTTCAGTTTTTTAACTGTAGTTTTCGTTAGACATAAGACCTATAATATAGAAAAATTTTTGATCCCCCAAAATTCATGGGTAGTGAAATTGCGAGAGCAGTTTCCGAGATCACCGGTATAAATAAATATATATACAAGAACTGCTCGTTTAAAAGTATTAGATAAGGAAAATCTGATACCTTAACCGTGATGACACATTGCACTCTTAACGCGAAGGCACTATACTTCTGTAGTTTACTAGATAGAGTGCTCAAATAAGTACCACGGGCCAACCCCTTCCCGATGTTATTGCTTGCAATTGTCATGTTCCATGTTAGAGGGTAGGGTAGTCGGTTTTTGGCACACTTTGCCAAAAACCTCGTTCATACGATAGTAATATTAACATTTAGGATAAAAAATTATGAAGAGAACTCTATTGTTGATATGTTGCCACAAGAAGCAGTCTTTTTGTTCGCTGCCTTATAACAAAAAGAAATAAAAAAAAAGTTTTTTTTTCATAAAAACGAATAAAGCAAAGCAAAGAAAGTTTCTAGTGAGCACCGCGCTTTAAAAAATCAACAAACCTTAAGCCGTCTCAAGGCGTATTAAAAATATTTTATTGACGATGTCCATTAAGTTTATTGGTCCATTAATTATAAATAATTTGCTGATACGAAATTATGGCAATTGATTAAACTAAAAGCATTAATAGATCGACTATAAACGTATGCTAATAATGTGTCAGGTTTTTTAATGTGACAGGACGTCAAATTGAAGACAGCATCAGTAAATACAGCCATTAAGGTTGCCTCAAAGTCTCAAGTCTCTACTGCAAATTAGATTTCTTATAAACATAATAAATATCATCACGTCCATTTTCCAAAGAGGTGTGCAGAGGTACATTATGCACCCATGATTAGACGACGATATTTTTCTTTGCCATATCGGGCACATTTCTAATAATAAAATAAGAATTAAAAATCCTCCGAACTAGGTTTGTCTTTTATATTCAAGCTCTTTTATCACACCAAATTAGTGGTACCTACTAGGTATATAGGTATTTCAACTGTTAGATCCCGCATCCGCTTCTATAAGCCTATGAAAGAGATTTCCATAAGTAAATATAAGCTAAAAACTATTTCGCTTATGTTAGCTTTTAAACAAAAACTCCGAATCATTGTCGGTCCATTCGTTTTGTTACAAATTGTAGTTACATATTATAATTCTAAGCAAAGGCTTGCTGCATGTTTTAACTTCATAAACATGACAAATAGAACCTCATAAAATATTTGATTTAAAGCCATGTACTCCATGATTGGTACGTAATTTGCGGTCACGTGAGCCCGCCATTAAGCTCCGTGGTTGGCCAATGAGAGCGCACTATTTAATAAGATTCCATTTTTAAAAATGAACTACGTATGAAAGAAAATTTGAAATTGAAGTTGCTTTTGTAATTTTGTATGATAATACTCGAATTACTGTATTAAAATTAATGTTTTGTATTGTTGTTCAGATTTTATAATATCAACTAGACTTATCCAACGACTTTACCCGCATTTAAGATTTTTCTTCAAATAAATAAAATTGGGGTGTCTGTATTATTACCAGCTGCCCGGCCCGGCATCGCACGTAGTTGACACAATGACAGCAGCGCCACCTACCAGGTCCAATTGTATTTTTAAATTATACAGGAAATCATCAAAATATCCGTATAAAATTTCAACCCAATCGGTTTAGCCATTTAGAAGTTATGTAAAATAGTAATTCTTACTACCGGTTCTCCATTACCTGTTTTTCCGTAGGAATGAAGCATTTTCCCGTGGTAAAAAGTAGCTTATGTTCATCAGGTATAATGTCGGCTTCTAATGTTAAAAGAATTTTTGAAATCGGTCCAGTAGTTTCGGAGATACAAAAATTCAAATACAAACAAACAATAAAATCTTTCTTCTATATTATAATATTAGTATCTAGAAAACGTACCTAACCATATTACATACGTAGCGCCCACTGCGCAACGGGCCGTGCAGCAGAAATCGTACTATTTTAATTTCGCCATAACTTCAAAACCAAACGTACAATTTTAATCATTCAAAGACCAAATATTATCTATATAAACCGTACTTAGTGATGAAATAATTTATTTTGATAAGGATTAATAACATGAGTAAAATAAACGCGTTTAAATGTAGATAAAAAAATTCAAGATTTTTAAATAAAAAAATGGTTGTTGTGCCTCACTCGACACAGATAGATGTAGTGTGTCGCGGCCTTTTTTGTAGATATTTATATGATCTACAATTAATTACAGCATTTTATGGTTCTATCTTTTATAGATTAGGCAGCGTACGCAAAATAAGTAACTTTTTTGGTTGATTTTTACACATTGTGTTTTAAAAAATCATATATCGTACGGAACACTATTTTTTTCCAAAATAAAATATAGCCTATGTTACTTGTGGATAATGTAGCTTTCTAATGATGGAAGAATTTTTAAAATCGGTCCAGTAGTTTTGGAGTCTATTCATTACAAACAAACATACAAACAAAGTTTTCTTCTTTATATACATATATCAGTGTAGATTACAATTTTAATATGTCTATCTGTTTGTTCCGGCTAATCTCTGGATCGGCTGGATGGATTTTAACGGAAACGTCACTAGCAGATAATTGATGTCTTAAGGAGTAAACTTTTATTTAAAATTATATAAACGCGGACGAATTTGCGAGCACAGTTCGTTTGAAATAAAATCCCAATGGCCGGTATTGTAATACAAACAGAATACGTCTCAGGCGTGTTTACTCGATTACATAAATATTTTACCTACGTCACAAAGCATTGGGACAGAAAAGGGTGGTGTAATAAGATTTGGTGGGGTGTAATCAAGTTAGGATCTTATGATTCATGTGGGCTCCGTATACCCTGCTCCGGGTTGATTGTGTAATCCGGTTATCCGTACGGGCTTTAGGTGCTTATTAACCATTTTGATGGTTGTTTAACGTGGAAAAATATTCATTGCTTTTTAGGATATTTTTTTGATTGAATTCTTATATTTTGATATTTTATGCAAAATGTATAAAAGTTTAAAAATTGTACCCGGCGAACTTTATACCAAATAAAAAAATATCCACTTGATACAGTTATTTAGGAGTTTTGAGCATACAATCATTTATATTTGTATTCTAGCTGTGCCCGCGACTTCGTCCTCGCTTTTATTTAATTAGTTTATTTTATACATTTTTAAAATAAAAGTAGCCTAAACCATTCCTTGTTACATTAGCTATCTAGATACCTACTGTTTGTCTCCGCTAATCTCTGAAACGGCTGGAACAATTTTGACGGGACTTTCACTGGCAGACAGCTAATGTAAAAAAGAGTAGTTAACGCTACTTTTATTTTAGAAATGTACCTATAAAATAATTAAATATAAACGCAGGCGAATTCGCGGGCACAGTTATTATTAAAAAAAACAATAGTTAAACAGTCATAACCCAGACCGGAAACATTTTACGTAATAAAATTAAAAGTGGCATAATTTTAAATGTTACTTTTTATGATGTTTAGTCTAGACTTTGGCAATACTCTATAACCAGTCATGTATTTTTTTTAATTATCATATAATTTTATTACCGTTTAATGAGTTTGCGACTTCTAATTTTTTAATAATTTGATAGATATTTATCAAAACGGCAGAGTGCATAATGATTTCCCCGGTAGCCTACTTGCCTAGACATCCATTCTGGTGGTATCAATAAGCGCTCGTATGGTGAAGGAAAACATCGTGAGAAAACCGGAATATTCGAATTTTACCTAATCATGCATTGAATCTGGTTTCCCTTGTGGTCGTCAGATGGCAGCTCTGTGTAAAAACCACTACCCTTTTCGTGTCTCAATGATTAGGTAGAAGTCTCCGATATCATTTGATATACACACGAGATAACGCTATGAAGAAGAGTGCATAAAATATTCAATTAAACTTAATATTTTGTCAATTGTTCCTAACACCTGTTTTAAGACCGATTTATATATTATTACTAGCTGTGCCGACGACTTCGTTCGCGTTTTTATTGAATTAATTTATTTTATACATTTCTAACATAAAATTTTAAAATAAAAATAGCCTATAAAAACAAAATATAAAAACAAAAGCACTTAGTAAAAAGTGGTTATTTTAATATTATATACAGATATTCCAATTTTATTTATTTGTATTATAGATTACTAGTAGGTACCAAGGTGACCGAGCTTAGCTCAGTAGTTCTTTTTTGTCAGTGTCAGCTTTCGCCTACTTGTAAATATTGCCATCTGACGGTAAGTCTACGAAACCGGAGTAGGTACTATTTTTCACCAAGTGCTACCGACAAAGTTGTTATAATTTTCGGAATTTTATTTAGACATATCTATATCAATTTTTACCGAAAACCCCGGTAACAAATTTCAGCGAAATCGTTACAGCCGTCGCCGTCGGTATAAATAAAAAATATACAAAAATTGTTGGTTTAAAAGTAGTACTTTCGACGGTTTGCTCATCAGTACTTTCGACATCTAGCTGACAGCATCTGTCGCCATCTTTAAATAAAAAAAATATTAACATACTATTTTACGTGTGATAATTCTACGCA
>DVZL01005846.1:0-11770 GCA_018236625.1 Lasaia peninsularis
GGATGAATATTTATATGGAAATGTTTTGATGATAAATAAATGTAACCGATTCGTTTTCATTGCCTAGATTTTGTTTGCACACGCGGGCGAAGCCGCAGGCAACAGCTAGTAAAGAATAAAGCTATCGGGATAGTGCCAGTTAACTTAGCTAAACCTTTCTCATAATTATCTAAAGTACCTACGTTCATAGTTAACAGATTTGTTTGAGAGAAATTATGATATTTACTTTGTAAATACAAGGAGTGAAAACAATTTTGCTGTACTTGTATCTCGTCTCTGTAGAAGTAGCAATCATCTGTTAGCAAATATATGCTTTTATTTATAATAAAATTTCTGTGCCCGCGACTTTATCCGCGTTTTATTTAATTATTCTTTTTTATACATTTCTAAAATAAAACTAGCTATTCCTTATTAGATCAGCTGTCTGCCAGGGACGGAGTTAGACGGATAGACTGATAAAAATTCTAAAATAAAGATGTTGGTATATGTACCTTGTAAACATACATAGTATGCATTTGGTATAAAAACGATTATTTTAATATTACATACAGACACTCCAATTTTATTTATTTATAGGTATAGATTAACATTTTAAAGAATACTAAAATTCCGCCATTACATAAATACAAAAAAATATTATTCTTATTTAGATGAAAAACTTCATATAAATAAGAATTACATTTTTTGTTTGCTCTTCACACTAATCTCATGAATAATTTAGGTTATAAAAAAACATAAAAGATAAGCCTCATAAGGTTTATGTTTCCGTTCCGGTCCAGTGGCACAATTTAGGGTTCCGTACCCAAAGGGCAAAATCAGAACCTTATTATTAACTATGTCCGCCTGTCTGTCTGTCACCAGCCTGTATCCCATGAGCTGTAATATCTAGACAGTTGAAAATTTCCCAGGGGATGTATTTCTGTCCCCACTTATAACAATACAAAAAACAAAAAAAATATATATATAAAGGGTGCTCTCATACAAGAATTGCAATTTTTGCCCTTTTATACATAACTAGCTGTGCCCGAGACTTCGTCTGCGTTTTTATTTCTTTCTAAAATAAAAGTAGCCTAAGCCGTTCCTTATTAAATTTTTTATCTGCCTGCGAAAGTCCCATCAAAATCGATCAAGCCGTTTCAGAGATTAGCGGGTACAAACAGACAAATAGACAGACAAATATTCTAAAAAATGTTGTTTTGGTATATATGTACGGTTATTTAAATATTACATACAGACCCTCCAATTTTATTTATTTGTATAGTACGGAACTTTTCGTGCCCGAGTTCAACTTGCATTTGATATAAGATATTTCTAGTCTTTTTTTTAAATTTCTGATATTCTTAACACCAGATTAAGAAAGATAGTGAAAGAAAGGTACGAAATATTTTAACGTTTAATATAAAAAACCCTAATTTAATGTACTTGGTAACTAAAAGGATCCATTTCAACATAAGCAGGTGACCATTTCAATGCGTAGCGGCTCCTTGAGGCAAAAAGAAACCCAAATCTTTTAATGTATTCGGGGATATCGCAGTTTTGTTATGGAAAGATCGATCCCTATGTAAGCCACTGTAAGAGCCTATGAATTGAGTTTCTCCACTATTATGTGAGTGATGAATTTGGGAAGGTTTTGTTGAGTGGACATTAGGCTTAAGGAAGTTTCATTAAAAGAGTAAAAATAACGAAGGATTTGCGAAGAAATTCAACCTTGACCTACTTGTAAGTCTTCCGATTGCCACCTGTCACATTATGTCTAATATTGTCGGATAATCGTGTGTGTATGTCGCATCCTTAGAACAAAAGTGAAAGTGAATTCAAAAAATAAAATTTGTGCAAGCAAGAAAGTTTTCAACAATTATGTATTTATACATCGTGTTTCGTAAACGATTGACTTTTCCAAATTTGTGAATTAAACTTTTGAGTATACAATTACAATGTAAGTTTATATTTATAGTAAAGTAAAATGATAGTATCAAGTCGGTGATCTAGCAGTACGCGCTTCGGACTTACATTCGGGTAGTCCAAATTCAAATCTCGCCAAGTACCAATGAGATTTTCTAACTTATCGATATATATTTTCAGTGTGCGTCATGTTAAAGGAAAACATCGTGAGGAGTCCCGGATTCATTGAATTCGATTTTATTTAAGTTTGGGCCTAGTTTCCCGTCTGGGTTACAGAGATCAGTTGGCACTCGCTTTGCATAAAAACTGGTTTCCTAGTCAAATCCCCGACATTAGGTAGCCGCTTCTAATGTCATCTGGTATAATACGGGATAAGGCTATGATGAAAGTAGATAACATCGAGTAAAATAGAAATTTTGAATTAAGTCACTTTTATTCTAAGGGTTCAAACGTACTTCTGTCTAGCTGGATATGGAAGTGATGGTATTTTATGCATTTAAACTTTATAAATACCTATAGATAGTTGTTGATGGTAAAGTTAGAAAATTAAGTCACAAAGGAAAAAAGTTTTTATATATTAGAACACAAGTGTTCTTTGTGTTTTTTGAATATGTATTCGAACTGTCATTGCAAAATGTCTTAATAAAAATTGTAATTAATTTTTTATTTAATTAAACCTTTATTGCAATTTAAATAAATTATTACATTCAATTGTATTATTTCAATTATTACCATGAATACTAATTCACAATAATAGTACGAATAAAACATAAAGCAATGTCTGTTGTCATGTGCCTGTTCGTTGTCTTATGCTATAAAAAAAAATCTTAGCTTTTTCCCGTATTATATCAGTTGATATCGGGGTCAGTTACCTAATCTAGGAGATTTGACTAGAACACCAGTTTTTACGCAAAGCGACTGCCATCTGACCTCGGCAATCCAGAAGAGAAACTAGGCCCAAACCCATAATAGGTCGAATTCAATGAATCCGTGTTTCTAACCTCCAAATCAGAACGCGACAATGGCGAGCACTGACGCTATTGTGGCAGGAGTAAGAACTGGAATAGTTAGGAAGGTTTTAGTGTATAACAAGTTTAGTTTTTGTGCAAACTGACGATATTAGTTTAACATGTCGGGAAAAAATGAGCCGATCGGGAACTTTCCTCGAAAACTCTGCCAAAACCTTTTGAGTTATAACAAGAAAATGTACAGTGTATGGTGGGATTGTACCTTTTTAATAGATTTATAAAAAAGTTCAAGGATAACTCACAATAACCATATTTTTTTATATCACTACATAGTACAAAACAAAGTCGCTTTCCGCTTTTCATCCTTACCCGTGCGAAGCCGGGGCGGGTCACTAGTTATCTTTAAAAACGACAAAAAAAATACATTTGTTATTAGTGTAAAAAAATATTTTATTAATTTATTTTTAAATTAAAGTTAATATAAAACTGACGATTCCGTGAACTTTTCAAGCGCCTATTTTTTTACATAATTAATATAAAACATAAAATATACATTTGTATTGTGGGAGCCCCCTATAAATATTTATTATATTTTTATTAAATCATTAATTTTCAAGGTGAATATGTAACTCAATATTCTGAGAATACTTTAAGTTCTATTATTTACCGAAGAAAATTATTATTTGGAAGTCAGAAAATGCCGAAAAATATATACATATAAATGTGGCTCTTAGCTGAACCGCCAGCAGTCAGACAAAAATAAATTTATTGTTGACGACTACTACATAAAAAATATAGGTATCATTGTGTTTTTATGTGAGAAATATAGGTATCATTGTGTTTTTATGTGAGACCAGCTGTGTCCGCGACTTCGTCCGCGTTTTTATTTAATTTATTTATTATATACATTTCTATAATAAAATTCTGAAATAAAAGTAGCTTAAGCCGTTTCCTATTAAATAAGCTGTCCGCCAGTGAAAGTCCCGTCAAAATCGGTCCAGCTGTTTCAGAGATTAGCAGGTATAAACAGACAGACAGACAAAATTTATAAAAAATATTGTTTAGGTATAAGTACTATTGTAAATATACATATGCATTTAGTAAAATGCGATTATTTTAGTATTACATACAGAAACTCCAATTTTATTTATTTGTATTGATGAAAGGAAAAAAGCACACGGCTCTCCTTTCGGCTTGATAAAAGAGAAACGTGGCCTTTTAGTCTTTCGTCCGGGGTGTTAGGCTAAAGTGTACCTTAACCGGAACGGAACGGAACACGACAATGTATTAATGGTGACAGCAATAGGAAAGGTGGTTGAAACCCCTGTGAGATGCTGCATTGGACTCTACTACCAGTATTCTTGTTGTTAATGACCCAATTAACCCATGCAGAGGACATTGACCAAGATGGGGGAAAAATAATAAACAATTTTACGTTATATGCAAGTTAAACTGACTTTTGAAGCATTAGATTAAGTCCTATGAATGTAAATTATTTTGTTACATTTGATATTTTCAATGAATGTAAATTATTTCAATACATATGAAAATTTCGCGGAATGTAAATAATTTAAAATTATACATTTTCAACGGAGCGTAAAAGATAAAATCAACAGTAGATTAAGCCACTTGGTAGAGAAAAGCGCGACCGTTTTTTCCAGTCAGTTTTGTGGGCAGTCAAGCAAGCTAATCTACGGCGCGGCGCCGGAAAACATCGTACAGGGAGTTTTTGTTTAAATTGAGATACATTTAGTTCATGAAAATGTATTTTGTTTTAGAATATCACAATCTGGAAAAGACTTTGGTGTTTTATTTTGTTAGTTTCCAAAAGTAGGAAATACTACAAAAAAGTACCTTCACGGCTATCATCCCCGAAGGGTAGGTAGAGGTATGCTAGTATATCCACGACTCGTAAGTCCAGTAGATATACTAGAACCACCGATTAGCCAAGGTAGGCCCTAGCCCATGATGTGATAGGTGGCAAGCCTATCGCCACTTCGAACACATTCCTATCCCGGGCAATGTAATACTTACTCAAAATAATCTGAAAAACTTTTAAGAAAAGTTGCCCGACCTGGGAATTGAATCCGGGACCTTACGCGGCTAACGGTCTTAATAGGCAACAGCCGTACCGTTACACCACAGAGGCGATAAAATACTACAAACTATTTAAAATTAATAGTTATAATTAGAGTTTGGCTGATCTTTCCGTGGTTTTGCACTTTTTTGGTGGTCCACTAAGACAGTATATCAAGACACTAGGTGGTTTTACTTTATCTGGGCAAAGAGTGGTAAGGATGTCGTCACCGTTTTACTTAAGACCCTGAAATGATTTTACGACAGTGGAGGTAGCATGGCCACGGGTCTTAACCTGTGCCATTAAAAGGGACGAATAAATAAATAATATAAAATCGGAGTTTTGGTGGGAACGTGGAACGGAGCGGTTCACTGTGAGATATTATTTCTCAAACAATGTGTTTTATTAGTGTTTTATTTTTAAAATGGTGGGGTTTTTATCATAAAACGTTTAATAATGTGCATCATTGGAGATATGTGATATCTGGCAGTGAAAAGTGTCGTTTCGTGTTCCCGCCAAAATTCCATAAAATTTCTAGTAAAGTTCCCACGGCTTTACCAGAAGTCCATCAACTCATTTTCCATTGAATCATCTTATCACCCTCACCTTCCATGGATATCCCATCATTAATGAAAAATAAAATACGAAAGACAGGGCTGTATGGACTCAGTTCCTTTGCCTTTCCCATTTGGGATAATCATACTAAAAAAAAAAAAAATCAATATTCATAGGAAGTTTGGCTTTTGGCATATTTATTTAATCTCGTGTAAATATTGAGTAAACATACTGGAGTATTCATTTTAAAATTAGTGTATCGTGAATTTTCGGGATCGCCAAACCTCACTCGATGAGTGGTAAGGATGTTACCGTTTTACCTAAGATCCTGATATGATTTTATGGCAGAAGAAGGTCTTAGCCTATCCCTAGAGGAAAAAATAATTAATATTCATAATTAAGTGAGTTTCGGCGGGATCGAAAAAAAGTTTTTTCATAATTATCGGGTACATAATATTATGAAAAATTAGCCAAAATTGGTAAAATTTTGTATATTTTTATTCAGTTAAAATTCACAAGTGGAATATTCATGAAGAAGTTAGTGTATCGTGTATTTTCTTGATGCGGCCAAACTTCACTCGATGAGCTTAGGTAAGGATGTCTTACCTGAGATCTTGACAATATTTTGCGGCAGATGAGGCAACATGGCTAAAGGTCTCAGCCTATCCCAAAAGGACAAATTATATTATTGATAAATAATAATCGATATTCATAATTAAGACAGCTCAATGGCTGTTAGATCAGCTAGTATTTTATAAAACTGTCGTCATTAAATGTAGTTTAAATATGTTTACGATTGTATTTCCAATAAGAAACATCGTTGATCTCGTCATGTTCAAACATTCTTGTGTACTTTGACAAAGTAACAAGCATTTAGGCCCGCCCACGGGTTCGGTCAAGTGAAAAGAATACTCCTAACGACCGTTTCCCCTTTGATCTCACTTCTACGTAACGATTTACAAACAATCGAACTACAAATAACATGATATCAATCGTGATATTTGATAAAGGACTTTTTAAGGTTCTGAAAACAAAGAGTAAAAACAGGAACCTAATAATAACTCCGTCTGTCTATCGTTGTCACTATAATTTCTAAATATACTCAATTGATAGAAACAACTCTTTCATGTTATTAGGGTTACATACCCAAAAAATCAGGGTTCCTGTTATTAAGATTCTGTCTGTCTGTCTTTCATCAGGCTGTATCTCATGAAACGTGATAGCTAAAGAGTTGAAATTCACTGGTGATGTAATTTTGTTGTCGCCATAACAATAAATACTAAAATTCAGAATAAAGTATATCTTTGAAAGAACCATAATACAACGAGTGATCCAACCGGAATAATAGATGCCGCTATCCATATTTAGATCGCCGTAACGGCAACGAGTGTCGCTTTAATATTACGATATTACGTTATATTCACTTCAAAATAAATAATGAATATGAATCAAAATAATTAATATAATTAATTTGTTTGAAACCTAATTTTCTTGGATATTCCCGTGTTGGTCGTAGTCCGCTGTGTAGAACAGACCGCTCTGTGGAATACTATCCGTTCCGGTCCGGAAGGTAAGGTAGCCGGTAGACTTGCATAAAGTTTAAGAGTCCAACCAGAGGACAGTGACGCACCTACAATCTACATAGATCTATAATGGTGTCTAGATATAGGCCACGGTAGTCTCTTACCATCAGGAGACCCGTGTGCTTGTTTGCTATCTTATTCCATAAAAAATGTAGTTCATTAGACAATGTATTCAGTACGGAACCTTCGTGCACGACTCCGTTTCGCACTTTATTTTATTAAATACGATTGCAAATAAGTAGTCTAATGATAAAAATACACGTCGTTTAAGTTTAAGACGTTAATGAGAAAAATAAAAGCAAATAAGCAGACATTCTTAATGATTAGAAGTACAAGGTCCGTTAGGTAAACTATACTAAAGATGTTAATTGTGCGATGACATAAGGCAATATTAAAGTAAGCTAAGGTAATATCTACTAATTTTCAAATCAGAAACAAAGATTGAAAGCATTAACATTGGCGCAGAGGTGGCGTAAATGTAGGCAGAGGTACACATGCACCCATGATTAGCCGACGATATTAGGTCTCATGATGTGATGTGAATGGCGAGTCAATCGTCATATCGGACACAAATCCTGGATTTCATCATGATGTTTTCATTCACCGTAGGAGCACTCAAATAGTGAACTTTAATTAGAAAAACTGATACATTGGGTTCGAACCTGGACTACCAAAATTAGAGTCCAAAGCGCGTACCACTATTTCAACAGTCGTGGACTGCAGGCTATTTCAACTGAAGATGCTTTGGTTGTAAAGCAAAACGTGCATTGAGAGTAAATCATGTGGTTTGACCGGGCACTATACTGTTTTTGGCGGGAGTTTGCAAAATAATTTTATTTTTATTTAAATATTGCTATCCGTAAAGTAACGACTGATTCTATCAATCAATTGTGTATGACGATCATGCTAAACATTGTAAACGTAGCGCCGATAACATCTATGGTGTATTGTAATAGAGTAGGAAAGGACCCGCCCGGATTGGTACAACTATCGCTACTAGTAATTACTTCCTCTTAAATACGATTGTATGTTCCGGTTTAGAAGCTAAAGTAATTAGTGAGCTTCCTTAAGTAAGTTTTAACATTCTAGTCTCAGGCAAACGGTCTCGGCAACGAATCAATAACATATTTAGTGACTATAAGGGAATTTGTTTGCATCTTTGGCTTCCTATTCTAAAAAAAGGAGCAGCATCTTATTGATATACTAGCTACCTGGCCTGGCTACGAACTGTTAGTTCGTAGTTGACATGACAGCAGCGCCACCTACCAGGTCCAATTGTATTTCTAAATTATACACGAAAGCATCGAAACATATAAAATTTCAACCCAATCGGTTTAGCCATTTAGAAGTTATGTGAATAGATTTACAAATTACGGAAAGATAATTACTGCCCGTTGTCCCATTACCCGTTTTCCCGTAGGATTGAAGCATTATTCCGCGGTAAAAATAGTCTATGTTCATCAGGGATAACGTCGGCTTCTAATGGAAAAACCATTTTTCAAATCGGTCCACTAATTTCGGAGAACTATACAATACAAACAAACAATCAAATCTATCCTTTTTATAATATTAGATAGATATTAAAAATCGGCCAATTGTGAGTCAGACTCGCGCTCGATAGGTTCCGTACCGAACGTATAGAATGAAACGCCAAAACGTCATGTTTTATACGTACGTCAAATTTCATTGTAATCCGTAATCTGTACTAATATTATAAATGCGAAAGTAACTCTGTCTGTTACGATTTCACGCCTAAACCACTGAACCGATTTTGATGAAATTTTGTACAGAGATAGAGTAGATCTTGAGAAAGGACATAGGCTACGTACTAATATTATAAATGCGAAAGTAACTCTGTCTGTCTATCTGTTTGTCTGTTACGCTTTCACGCCCAAAACACTGAACTGATTTTGATGAAATTTAGTACAAAGTTAGAGTTGACCTTAAGAAAGGATATATGCTTCTTTTTTACCGGCTTCATAAAAGAGCGTATGTTTTTACGCAATAAAGTAAGATGGAAACATTTCTGCCCTTTGAAAGATATCTAAAGTTATAGTATTAAAATAATTAAAGTGGGCGAAGCCGCGGGCGAAAAACTAGTTTTATTATACTTACTTTAAGATTTTGACGATCTAATAATAAATTTAATTTTAATTCCTAAATATGCAATGGAGTTTTTTTCAACAGACTTTTAAAAAATGAAAAAAAAAGAAAAATCGTTACGCCCATATTTCCGAATGGGTAGGCAAAAGTACATATGCACCCACAGTTAGCCGACGATATTAGGTCTCATTATGTGTCAAGTGGCAAGTCTGTCGCCATATTGGGTGCAAATTCCGGGTCTCCTCATGATGCTTTCCTTCACCGTAAGAGCACTCAAAAAAATGTGCTGAAGAAGAAGAAAAGCTCATTGGTAGGTACATGACGGGATTCAAACTCGGGCTACCGAAATAGAAGTCCGGAGCGCGTACCACTATTCTCAATTCGATTGATTGTACTTTTTTTTTGAAAGCAGTAGGTTCTAGATATTTTCCATTGACATTATTTTGTTTTTAATTATCTGGAACTGATCTAGATATATCGATTATATTTTTGACGCTATTTACGATAATTTTAATAAGTATATATGAATGATTAACAGGTTTGGGATAACAGTATGACAGCAAAACAGTCAGAAGAATCGAACAATATTCATAGAAATTTCCCTACTTTAATAATCGCGTCAAGTTCCAAATTCTTCCGCCTACTTTATAATGAAATTCTGAACTTCAGCTAATTTCAAATGTCACGTTTTAAGGAGACGGAATGAAGGATTAATTAATGTTATTCATTTGAATGATTTTTGATTAAAAAAGTTCACAACCCAATTAAAACTGAAACAGTAACCTTATAGCTTTCGCTCCTTGCGTCATCAACGTGATAAAATTGGTGCCCTAATTTACCTTTTAAAACATAGTTTGAAGATATATACTTTACTATAAGGCTAGCGACCCGCCCTGGCTTTGCACGTGTTTTGCAGCTTTCCCCCCTTGCGTAGTCAAGGTGATAAAATTGGTGCCTTAATTTATCTTAAAAAGCACAGTTTGAAGATATACATATACTTTACAATAAGACTAGCGACTCGCCCTGGCTTTGCACGTGTTTTATAGCTTTCGCTCTTTGCGTCGTCAACGTGATAAAATTGGACTAATTAACCTTTTAGCACAGTTTGAAGATATATACTTCACTAGCGACCTGTCATGGTTTCGCTCGAGTATATTATATATATATATATACTCGTATAAATCTTACACATGAATCACTCTTATCTCTAAAAAAAACCGCAACGGTTTACATTGGTGTGTTAATTTTAAATTAAAATAATAATCAAAGACAGGAAAAATACATTTTTAAATAATACTTGGTACAATAACATATTAAGAATTTAAAAATATTTAATACGAATTTTCTTGACCTCAGGAACCTCAGGAAGGAACGAAGGTTACCAACTTATTAGTATGAAACAATCTATGAAAGAATCTGTGGCGTAGCGGTTCACAATTTGGAGTACGATTTCGGTAGTTCAGATTCGAACCCCGTGATGTATGAATAAGTTTTTTTGAATTATGTACATTTTCTGAGTGCCCTTACGGTGAACGAAAACATCGTGAGCCAACCCGGATTCATGCATGAGAATTCGACCTTATTCTTAGTTTAACTAGGCCCAGTTTCCCTTTTGGGTGCAGAGGTCAAATGACACTCACTTTGTGTAAAATCGGTGCCCTTGCTAAATCCCCTGGATTAGGTAAATGACCCTGATAATCCCTACTGATATTGCAAATGCGAAAGTAAATCTCTCTTTCTGTTTGTCTGTCTGTCACGCTTTCACGCCTAAACCACTGAAGCGATTTTGATGAAATATAGTACAGAGATAGAGTTGACCTTGAGGAAGAACATAGTCTACTTTTTACATACATTAAAAAGAGGGTATGTTTTTACGCAATAAGTATTATATTTCGGAAAAAAAATCTGCCCTTTGAATGTTATCTGTGTTATTAAAATAATTCACACAGGTGAAGCTGCGGTTGGAAAACTAGTCTGTAATAAAACGGGATAAGACGAACGAAGAAGTGAACTATAACATCTGTATCAGTATTTACTGGACTATAAAACTCCAGTTGTAACAACTTTCTATCTAGCTCAAACGCTTTCTTGTTTTATTTAGTTTGAAGCCTAAGTGCTGAGTGGCTAGTTAGTGATGTTTTCAGAATTTAATAAAAAGTATTTTACAAAGTTTCATTTGGAAATTTTAATAAAATAGCCTTTACCTGCAACTTCGCCCTAGTGTGCCTAAATTAGATAGAACTCCTGACAACCCTATAGGGCTTAAGAATTTTATTGATTCATTGTTCACTTCTTAGTTATAGGAATTGATTAGTGGCATTTTGGATTCAAATCTGATAAGTTAATTACGAGCTATATTATTCATAGTTAGCGCTTGGTGAAACTTCCACATATTCATATTTTAAATGAGAAAAACATGTACTGTTTCACATATAATTTGTAATGAGGAATATGCATGTGTTTTTTTTTATTTTTTTAAACAATACTTCAAGTTATTATATAACCGAAAAAATATATAACACTTTCAAAATAGAGATAAATAAGCTAAAAAAAATATCCAAAGTATCATCATTTTCGGATGA
>DVZL01005847.1:0-11770 GCA_018236625.1 Lasaia peninsularis
AACAAACATACATCCGTACTCACAAATTTTTGCATTTATAATATTAGTAGGATTTCTATGCCAAAATTCCTGGAAATAATTCGTTTTGACGTGAAGACGTAAGATACATATGAACCTACACATTTCACCTACAAAAACGGTACGTTTCGGTGTTACAATCTTTGTAAATGTAGACGTGTGCCACAGCTTGACCGACAGACGAACCAACTTACTTGACATTTGGTCGCAGAGCAAAAACTATAATAAAGCGGTCTAGCCAGTTCAACAGTTAGTTTATAAAAGAAAGTATTGGACATTTGCTTTCCTAAAAATTAAATATCTTCTCTGTATTTCTGGTCGAGCGTAATTAGTTTCAGACTTTCAGGTTTGAGGTACCGGGTTCGATTCTGTGAGAGTTTCAGTTTATCTGAAAAACAACAATGAAATAGGATTTGTGCCTAATATCGTGACGGACTTGCCATCTGACACATCATGGGACCTTATATAATCGGTTAATCATGGCTGCACTTGTAACTCTACCTCCACTTTTGGGATATGGCTGTATTTACTTTTTTATCAGAATAATTTTGCTTCTCTGTGTAAAATTTATCAAAGAGCAGAAATTTTTCCGACTCATAATACTTACTGCGTAAAAACATACCCTCTTTTTACTGTAGTCGGTTAAAAGTAGCCTATGCGATATTCCCATGTTGGTATAAGCTTGCCGTAAAGTTTCATCCAAATCCGTCCAGTGGCAGTAGCTTTATCAATAAAGAGTAAGAAACATACATTCATACTCACAAACTTACATATATACATGAAAATTACGCATAGTTTACAGGTTATTCTCATGTATAAACTATCTTAATGCAAAGTTACATCAAAATTCACCCAGTAGTTTTTGTCGTGAAAGTGTAACAAACATCCATACATACATTCATCCATACTTACATACTTTTGAGTTTGTAATATTAATAGGATTAATAGTATGATACGTCGCGTCAGTAGCTACGCCCATGATACGATAATAACATAAATAAAGAATGTGTATTTCGTTTTGTCGCGATATTGTCCATCTGCTAGTCCCGTTACGTCTCATGGACGACGCCTTTCGCGGCACGCGCGCAGCCGCCAACTGGATCAATCAACATTATAATTGTTAATCATCTGGTTCTTTTGTTGCAATTTTATTTCAAAAAAAAAAAACACACCCTATAGAGACTAAATAAAAAAAAACCGTGCAGTGATAAAAATTTTTGAGTTCACAAAGACAAAAAAATACAATTTTTAAGTACAATACAATTTAGTTATTATATTTCGTAAGCATATCTCTATGTTGGAATCGAACTCTATCTCTGTACTAAATTTCCTCAAAATCGGTTCAGTAGTTTAGGCGTGAAAGTGTAACAGACATACAGTTACTTTCGCATTTATAATATTAGTACGGATAACTGTTTTCAGTCTAGACAACTTTTAATCTCTGCCAGTTATATAAAAAAATATAAAACTTAATCTTTATCCCCGATGATGCTGTAAAAAGCGGAACGGGTTGGCTATTAAAAAACAACAATTATAAGATATATGTGTTAAAAAGTGTCATTTAAAATATAATTATAAAAAGCCAGTTTTTTGGATTTGAAAAATTCAAAACGCTATGGTCCTATGAGAGTTAGCTTAATATTGCAGACAGGTTTTAGAAGAATTTTTTACAGGGCTAAGGAGGCTGTTAGCGTTAGTGTAATTTCCATATAGTAACACATAGGAACATGTATTACACAAATTAAGTCGAATCCACCTCTATCGGAGATTTCTTCCAGAACACCCTATATAAATTATTTAAAGAAATATAAAACATCCACATTACCTTTATCTTTATAATGAAATCACTGACTTAATACAATCTGACTTACAACTTGAACTTGATGGAGTGCCATCTTCAAAGCCACCTGTAAAAAAGTGAATTAGTAAAAAACAAATACCAAATAACTAAAATTTCTCCAAGGAAACAACTCAAACAATTTATGCACCAGGAAATACCACGCATTCGTTTAAAAACACACTTCGCTAACACGAAACAACCTATTAATATAAAATTAAATACTTTCGACAACTAACCGACTAGTTGAAATTGTTTATTGACAATATTATACGTTTATACGATTATAATAATTTCAACATTATAAATAGTTTAACAAATTGGCAGAATTAAGCAAATAATACTTTGAGTAATTGGTTCTGGCAAGTTTCGTACACCTGCAGGAGTTTAATGCTTGAACTCCACAAAACGACGCCAATATCTTTACGACATATCTTGAAATGCGTGAAGGCAATTTGGTTAATAGTTACCAGGCGACAGATTTTTTTTACGATATCGAAAGGCCTTTATCTATTGGGCCTGGTTATTTAATGGCTTGGATCGTGTATTCGAATTAGACGTAATCTAGGACTGGGCCTAGTTACCCCTCTGGGTTACAAAGGTCAGATGACAGCTACTCTATGTAAAATTTGGCGCCTTTATAAAAATCCTCTCGATTAGATTCCCGATATCCTTTGACATGGAAACGGTATAATGCTAGGATGCCAAAGGAAGTGGTGAATATCCTGATGGTAAAGAATACTCTTCGCCTTAAAACACTAGTGGTAGCAATGGTATATCAACCTGAGATTGGTATTTTAAATTAATACGTTCATCAGAAACCCCACTTTTGACACCAGAACACAACATTTTTGAACTCCAAATGTTTCATTTGGATCAAATCCGTTAAAATATTTCGTACCCAATATTTTTAAAGAGGACTAAATAGGGTATAAGTGTAAAAGGAATAATTAAGTAAGTAAGATGCATAAGTGATTTAAAAATAGCGTGTCTCATTTTTAAACCACTCCTGTTACTCACAAATCTCGTACATGTACGAAATTTTTCGTACTTATGGCAATGCTATTTGAAGCGGTTTGTTTTTGGTTTTATTTCTGTCATTAAGTTTTGAACATAAGGGCATATAATGATGTATTTCATATTGATGATGTATAATAAGTTTTATATCTGATAATATTTGTTTATCTGATATTCGCTCTGCGGCTGTTTGGTATTTCTTTGGAATTCATTCCGGATAATTGCTTTATTGTAACTATTATTATTATTATATTCACGCCAAATCACTTGCGGGGTAAACAGAGAGTATTGAGTGCCAACTCTTAAGATTCCTACATCGAATTCGATAACAGTCTTTCTCCCGACAGTAATCATAGTTGCTTCTATTGTCGAGCATAGACTCTGACTTTGACGCACGAATTTACTGGTTTGATTCCCCAGTAAGGAAATTTGTTCTATGACTTTTTCAGTTTATCTGATCAAACATAACATTGCCTGATGGATTAGTGACCTATATGGCGACGGACTTGCCACCTGTCACATTTTTTTATGGGTTGTGACAGCGAACACAGCTCTCCTGATGGTAAGAGACAACCGCGGCCTATAGACACCATTGATGTTGTAGGTGCGTTACTGACCTGTGGCCGGGATCTTAGGCCTGATGTGCAAGTCTACCGGCTACCTTACCCACCGAACCGGAACACGACAATATCGTTATGTCGGCAGGAATAGGGAGGGTGGTGGATTCCTACCCGGGGAGTTGCTGCACAGCACTCTACCACTAATATCGTCGGCTAATCAAAGGTGGATGAGAAAGTAACACTGCCTATCCCTTCTGGAATAGGGGCGTAATGATATTCGACAAAAACTCAGCAGTGTTTAATGATGAAATACCACAAAATAAACTTTTAAGGTGAAATTAAAGTCGAATAAGCAGGTGCATTTCCTAATTGCAAGAAATACGCGTCGCGTATACAGTATATATACAGATATTCGTTGCCGTTTCTAATCTGAGGATATTATTCCTCGCGCGTAAGTAAGCTTCCCACCTAACCCACTATCGAACCTGGAACACGACAATAGCTAATTTTACTACTTTTAAATCGTAGAAAAACAATGTATTCCCTTTCCGACCAGTCTTTTTAGGATATTGAAAACGATGTATCGCTCCTATCCCAAATTGATATTGTCGTGTTCCGGTTCGTAGGGTAGGGTAGCCAGTAGACTTGCACATCAGGCCTAATACTCCGGCATAAGACAGTGACTCTACAGCATCTATGGTGTGTATAGGTCGCGGTTGTCTCTTACCATCAGGATTTCTGTGTACCTCTTCGCTGTCTTATGCCATAAAAAAATTACTTATTTTATCAGCAGTCAGGAGCTATTATATTCACAGAGAACATACACGGAGATAAAAACGGTACTCTGGAGGTCGTGAACAACACAACTGTGACTCCTGTTTACGGATTTCGGTGGGTGGTAGTGACCACTTACCATCAGGTGACCCACTACTATAAAAATGGTGCTAGCCATTTGATGTAGTAAAGATTTTGGCGGCAAGACAGCGCGCCTAGTATGGCGGTCCACCTGCGCGAACGCCACCTGCCGCACATCTGACACAGATGCCTAATAGTGCAGTGCCTACAATATCGATGTTAATTTCATTAAAGTTTTTAATCTTTTAAAAATTGAAATATCTATTTGTAAATAATATCGTCACTTTTAATCTATGCAAAAAAAATAATTAAAATATATATTTGTAAAAAAAACACAGTCACGTCTCCATATTCCCGAGGTATAAGCTGAGGTACTTATTTACCCACGATTAGCGGACTATATCAGTTAACGATATGTAACAGATGGCAAGTTACCATATAAAGCGAGTATATTGTCTATTAGTAATATATATAAAAAAATAATATTTTTGTTTATCTTTATTTTTTGACTAATCTTAGGACATCTATTTTAGAATTATATAATACTAGCGACTCGCCCCGGCTTCGCACGGGTATACTGTACATGTTATATAATTTTCATTAGACTACATTTATGTTCGTTAAGCAATAATGTCCCATCACATTGTTTCAAATATTGGTTTCCAAAATCCACTTATTTATCTATCTTATAAATTTTATCATAATAACAATTATATACCTAAAATGGTATGTAATTATCTACTTCGATTTCGATCACATAGTAAGTACATTGTGAGTGGAATTGTTAATAAGGTATTGACATGCGACACGATGTCCTGTCACTTGCAGGAAAGCTATAATTAACTGGCGAAGTAGTACAACTCATTTCCGCAAGGTCATTCACATTATGGGTTCCCAGGTAACATATATATATTTTATGTACTTATTGTTCGCTTAAAATATTTTTTCAGGATTTTTAATGTGAGAAGAGCAAGCAAAATGATTTTATTATTTATTCTTTATACATGATATTACATCACATAAAATATATTGAATCAATTTTGGCCTTATTTTTTTTATTACAAGATTGGAAGTGAACTTTTATTCAGATCTTTAAGTAAAGAATAAATAATTAATTGATTATCTCTGTTAAAATGATTTCGTGATAAAAGTACATACTACATAAAAAAAATATTATCGACATCCAAATTTCGGTTGGGTATCCCTACGGAATTACATCGCTCGAGAAAAATAATCTCAATGCGCCCAACTACCAAAGTGTTGTTAAATTGTTTTCAAAACAAAATTCAAGTCGGCATACTCAAACTATTTTTAAGTATCGATAATTTGTGAGCAAAAATATTATTATCGATATCGAAACTGGCCAACCCTAAAGAATTACATCTCTCGCGATAAATAAATTCACTGTGCGCATTTTAATGAACCCAACTCAAAGTTTACTGTTAAAAGTGTTTTCAAGGCAAAAGCTAACGACAAAGTTTTGACATTCAGAAAATAAACATCGTTTACTAAGTATAATAATGTAGACATATAAGCTGTTTTGTAGTTATTATAATTAACTAGCGACCCGCCCCAGCTCGCATGGATATACTATACATGTTACATACATAAAAACCTCCTTCTTGAATCACTCTATGTATTAAAAAACCACATCAAAATCCGTTACTTAGTTTTAAAGATTTAATGCATGCTATGCATGCATGCATAGGGACTGACAAAAAAGTGACTTTATTTTGTAATATGTAGTGATTACTAGCTTTCCACTCGCGGCTTCGCCGACGTGCAATAACGTACCCTCTTTTTAATATAGTCGGTTAAAAAGTAATATATAAGTTATTCTTATTTATAAGCTATATTATATTAAATTTTTATACACATCCATTCAGTAGTTGTTACGTGAAAGGATAACAAAGATCCATCCATTCATACTTACAAACTTTCTCGTTTTTATTTAATTGTTATATTTGACGCAATTCTATAACAAAATTCTAAAACAAAAGTAGCCTAAACCATTCCTTATTACATTAGTTGTCTGTCAGTAAAAGTCCTGTCAAAATCGGTCCAGCCGTTTCAGAGATTAGCCAGCACAAACAGGCACACAGACAAAATAGATGGCGCTGCGCATTTTTACATCGCGTCTCTACCTACTACGTAAATACCCTCCGAATCGGAACAGTATAGTGCCAAGCACCGTCATTATAGCGGCAGGAATGTATAAGGTGGATTTTGAATCTATCCTACCTGAACGAGTTGCTACACATAGACTTGCAGTGATCTTGTTGGAAATTATCCATTCCAAGTCAGGCAAAAAAACTAACGGTATTTTCTGTATATGTATAGATATATAGAATAGAAAATATTTTTTCACATACACCTTATAAGAGGTTATTTTGACCCGTCTATATAATACTAGAATTTACCACCGCTTGAGAAGTAGAGAAAAAGAAAACATGAAAACAATTCCTAGACCATTAAAAGATTTATCCTTGAGACTGTGCAACCCACAACAACAAAACTAGCTGATTTTAACAATATTATTAGTGCCAACACAAAAAAAAATATCGATTTCCCAGAACCATAAACTTATATAATAGACCCAAAACCTTGACGAATCAAATGCCTATTCTCATTCGAATAGGAATTAGAATAATTTATGCCCAGTTTTTATAATTAGGTAGTCTAAAGTCTTATTTCACCCGTCACATCGTGGGAACAAGCTAAGATAATTTATATCTTGGAAATATTAAAAAAAAAACATGATTTTTCCTTCAAACAAATAAAAGGATCATTGAACTTTAAGCTGGGATAATAAACTCTTTCATAATTATGCAGATTTTTTAGTGTTTATGATTTTTATATGTTTTGAATATATTATTTAAAACCGAAATATAATAATAGCCGAATGTATAATTATTTTGTTACTACCACTAATCGCTCTATTGGACCAGATCCTATGTCGAATAGACCATCTGCTACCAGGAAGCTCGTAAATAACAAGAGTGTTTTGCAGCAACTTACACCTACGCCGGGTAGGAATACGCCTGCTTAAAAATTCCTGCCACCATACTGACATTGTCGTGTTCCGTTACGGAGGATAGGGTAGAGGAACTCTTACCATTAAGAGAACCGTGTGCTTTTTCGCTGGCTTAACCCAAAAAAAAGTTGTTAAAGAAGAAGTTATAAGGTTCGTACCCATAGGGTATAATGTAGCCCTATTACTAGACTTTGCTGTCTGTGTATCTGTCTGTCTGTCACCAGGCTGTATCTCGTCAACTGCGATATCTAGACAGACAGATTACTGATAATGTATTTATATTGCCGCTATAACAACAAATACTAAAAACAGAATGAAATCTTTTTATATAAAATTTCCTTATCACAATGTTATTTACCGTACTCCTCCGAAACGGCTTGACCGATTTTTACCAAAATTTATATACATATTCAGTAGTTCTGAGAATCGATCAACATCTATTTTTCAAGAGCGGGCGGTACGAAGTTCGCCGGGGCAGTTAGTGAATTTTTTGTAATGATTATAATTGTAATTTTTTGTTCATTTTTGATATAATGGTCGTTAAAATTCGTATTAACATGGAACTTTTCATGTGAGGGTCCGACTCGCACTTGGCTGATTTTATTTTACACAAGTTCTTACCAAAGACTCCAAACAGTCGTCTATGATACACAATGTTCAACAAGTTTCACACAAAACATGTATGGGAATATATTCCTTATTTACATAAAACATGTAACAGTTTGTTCTTTGACATGAAAAAAATCCTTTGGAGATCTGTTGATTAGATGGGCTGACGCATTATTATGAGTCTGGACGAATATGACACAAAATTATACCAAGAAGTGTAATTTATTGGTTTTTAAATGTCACTCTACATGTCGGATGCAGCCATGTTGTTTTTATGGGATATAATTTAACTTATAGACTACTAGAAGTTTCCCGCGGGTACATCCGATTGGATATCAAATAAAAATAAATATCGTCACGCTAATATTGGCTGCATTGGGTTTGGTTTGGGTTAACATTTTGGTCCGGGTCCTGTGTGTAGAATAGACCAAATGCCGCCCTACCAGGCAGCTCGTAAGAGGCGAGCATAGGTTAACTTGGATCACTACAAACATGGCCAATGGTGGTAGAGTGCTGTGCAGCAACTCGCCCGGGTAGGGATTCACCGCCTTACCTATTCCTGCCGACATAATGACATTATCGTGTTCCGGTCCGGAGAGTAGGGTAGCTGGTAGACATACACATAAGGTCTAACAGCCCGACCACAGGACAGCGTCGCACCTGCAATATATACGGTGTCTATAGGCCACCGTTGTCTTTTATCATCAGAAGACCCATGTACCTTAGCTGTCTTTTATGCCATAAAAAAAAACTTCGATTACCGACGGGGACGGGCATTTTTGTGATGAACATAGATATCTGTATTTCCGGATCTGGCTGTTTATAAGATTTATTTTTGTATCTATTTAATTACTTACTGAGTATTAATATTGTTGCATATAATTTGCTTACTTTTGGGTTTCAACAATATGTGTGATTGTCTATAAAAAAAAGCATGCCCGAAGGGGTTGACGGAGGTACATACTCAATCTACAATCAGCCGACGATATGTCCCATGATGTGACTTGTGGCAAGTCCATCGCCGTATGGAATACAAATTTATCTGAGGCAAGTTTTCCTACCCCGGTATCAAACCCGGTACCTCATTCTTCAAAGTAGCCTTCATCATAGCAGTCATCCCCAGACTCCTAGAACATCTCCCTGTTGCGATGTAAAAAAAATAAGGACAATTAAACACACTTGCATATTTAAACTAATAGTATAGTTTATAACCACTCTTTAGCGTATACAGCTGTCTTCTTCTAATGCAGGTAAAGGAAGGAGGTAAAACATATTTAGTGTCTTTAGATTTAATTACATATTATAGCAGACATTTTTATTACATGGAATTCTATCTCTTTTGTTTTTTTTTTAATTGGAAAGAGATAGCATATACTTTAAATTAAGTAGGAGACATACATAATATGGCTTCAGAATTGGCACCAAAGTTAAATCATTAAAATTAAAAGTTACAAACCGATTTACTTCAGTAATCTAACTTTATCAACAGTGTTTGAGTATTGTTCGTTGGCTTTTAGGTTTTCGTACCCAAAATTATAAAAATGGGGCCCCATCACAAGGTATGTTTGCCACTAGATTGCATCTCTTAAACCGTCATAGCTATTCAATTGAAATTTTCACAGATGATCCTATTGCCGCTATAACCATAAAAAGTAAAATAGAGTAGAATGAAGTAAATATTTAAAGTGTCTCTTATACAACGAACTACCCGACCCACTAATAGATGGCGCTATCTATATTTAGATCTCATTATAGACGGGGAGTAGTCGCTCGATGTGGTCTCAGAATATCTATTTACTTGTACATTTCAAAACAAATAATTACAATGGAGTTGTTGTTGTTGTTGTTTTCATAGAAAATAGTTATGGTATGGAACCCTTCGTTTGTGTGTACGACTCGCACTTGGCAGGTTTTTTTTGTACTCGCACATGTGAATGTTGACTTGACATAGAAATGCCGGAAGAGACTTGCAAACATGCGTCTCTGCACCTGCCCAAACATCGCGTGATAACTCAATCCACATTTAAATTAAACCCACTAAAATTTTTGATGTTTTAATTCAATCCATTTATGTATGTTCATATCTATTATATGTTAATGCCATGATAAAGTACGAGTGTCTTTTTATACGTTCTCTAAGAGAATAGTAAATATTTTATATTTGCAATATGCAAGCTTGATTTTTAATTGTTATATTGAATTAATGAATCGTGATTGTATATACCACATCAATGTATATTTTTAGTATTCAAAAAAAAAGAGAGCCTTCCTCCAAAATCAGTCAAAACAACCAAAAAACAAAGCACAAAAAACAAGCACATAGACACAAAGATACCATAAAACTATACCATAGTATAACTAGGAGGTAGAATCCTGCAACGACTCGCCCGGACATACAGACACCACCGCCTTACCTATTCCTTCCGCAAAGTGACAATACTCGTCATTGTCGTGTTCCGGTTGGAGGGTAGGGTAGCCGGTTTACTTACTTACGCAGGAGGCTGAGCATCCTAGCCTCAGGTTGACAACGCACCATTACCACATTTGGTGTCTATAGGCGACGGCATTTCTTATCATCAGGAAATCCGTCTGCTTGTTGCCTCCCTATAAAATAAAAAATAAAAATTAGATAAATTTATTATTAATTTGCTAACTCCCGCCATCTTTGGGTTGGAGTTTGCAAAAATATATATATTTTGGTTTAAATATGAATTTCCGCAAAGTAAAATCTGATTTTATTAATTTACTTACATATGGCATATTATACACATTTTTTATTGTTTCGGAAAGACAAATCAGCAGATGGTATGGCAAGAAACAATGTTTTAAGATAATGGAATCAGACGTTTACGGAACAGTCAACAGTCGTGGCGTGTAGTCTAGTTCTCCTAAAGTGAGAGGAAACAATAAAAAATGTGAAGCAACAAGAAAACCCTCTGCCAACTCTCCCTCTATCTTGTGTCTTAAACCTATAAGGTTCTTGTTTTTTAGTAATCCTTAATACAAAGGTTTTGGCAATAGATACCATCTTGATTCATTCATTCATTCATTCAAAGAAACAAGTACGCATGTTGCAAGTGTGTAAAAACGGAGGATGTGACCGGGGAATAAAAAACGTCACAATGTTGTTATGATAGTGGCTCATAAATAATCCAAACTCATGACCAGGGTTGCCATATTGTCAAATTTATTACTAAATATGTATAATTCTAACAGTTATTTAAAACATGATAAATAAAAACTGCTCGAATTTCCTTTGTATTTAAGAGGAATCATCATGGTAGTCAAATAAAAACATATTAAATATACTCAAAAATCACATATCACTAGTTACATAAGTTATTTTAAAAGAAAAATAATCATCGATATTAGTTCATCTAGACAATAGTACTGAGAAAATACACAAACATAAAACGCTACTTTTTTATGTTGGCTTAAAATGGCATTCTCATTTCTCTTGTGCCTGTGATAAACATTTGACGAAAATTTTTACCCAATATATAGATAGTTATACTATGGGATTTAATACGTTATTCCGACATGTTAGCTTAGTGTCTAGTACTATTATAAATGCCAAAGTGTGAAGATTATTATGACAAAATTTGGTATTTATTACCCTATCTAGGAAGCTGGAACAAAGTGATGAACCATTATGGGTCAGTATCCAAAATCGATTTGCCCATATTTTATCAAGAAGTCTTACTGCCATTAGGGATAATCCGGCTACTTAAACAACTAGACGGCACCAGAAGGCATTTGGATTGTGGTCCCTATAGTCTAAGATTCGACTGCAAAATTATGTAGTTATCGAGTACACGCTAAAAATCACATTTTTAGTTA
>DVZL01005848.1:0-11769 GCA_018236625.1 Lasaia peninsularis
AAACATATGAGCAACAACACTCTATTAAGCCTGTCAGTATCTAAATATATTATTGAACACGACCATAGATCTAATTTTAATTTGGTTTATGTAAACAAAACTTATTATCTATAAAAATGTTAAAAAAGTGCTTATTATCCCCGAAGGGGTTGGCAGAGAGATCCTAGAATATCCACGACTCTTAAGTCCAGTAATATACTAGAACATCCACCATTAGCCAAGGTACTAGGGCCTTTATGTAATTTTATAATAACCGCTTTTTACTAAATGCATATGTATATTTACAAGGTGCATATACCAAAATAATATTTTTTATCATTTTATACCTATACCAAAACAACCTTTTTTAGAATTTTTGTCTGTCTGTTTCTTTGTACCCGCTAATCTCTGAAATGGCCGGACCGATTTAGATAGGACGTTCAGTGGCAGACAACTGATGTAATAAGGAGTAGCTTACGCTACTTTTAAATTTAATTTCAAACATTTATTATTATTATACGTACTAGCGACCCACGGGTTTATTACGCATATTATATTTAAATAAACATTCCTCTTGTAACTAAAAAATCTATAAAAAAACACATCAAAACCCGTTGAGTAGTTTTAAAGGTCCAAACATACATAGAAATAGGAATGGGAAGCGACGTGTTATTCTATGTTGGGATATTACAATATATTGTATTTCTTGTATTTGTTTGTGTTACTTTTGTCATACGGCAACTTGGCCCTGAAGATAGAAAAGACAACGATGCATCTGTTATGTCTATGGTTCCTATGTCACAGTTGTGTCTTACCATCTGAGAGCCGTCCGACTGTTCCTCTGTCTTATCCCATAACTTGTAATATTTTTATTGGTTGTGCACTTATCTATCTACCTTTTCTGACATTAATATACTTCCACTTCCAGTCTTCTGGTTTGTCTAGCCCAAATGACTGATAAGACTTTTGTTTAAATTTTGTCTATTTTGTAAAGTTATTCTTTTTTAATATTAATATCTGTTTACGATTGTTACGTAATATTCTAAACTATTAGACAAAATCTCATAACAAAGCTGGCCTATGACGCCTTAACCGCAGATATATCTCGTAAAATATAGGAAAACATGTAAAGTAGGTATATTATTCCAAGTATATACCAAAGGACAGCCTATTTCTTTTGGATGTCGGTTACAAACTACGGAAGTCGAGGTGTAAAACGTTAACCTTGAGAATACTCAAGTCAAGGTCACCCTACGGCGTCAAATCGGAACTAGTTTTACCACGCCCGCCACCACTATTGTATCATGAGATACGTTGAGTTGACATAGCATAAAAAATATAAGTGGGGGAACAAATGAGGTTATTCACCTCGTGTGTGATTCAGTTTAAAATAACTTCGATGGGCTGCATTAGTTTTGCGTGAAACAGATAAAATACATTGTTTAGATAGTGATGTTCCAAATATTATTACGAATGGCTTTTTAATTGATTGGTTACCTTAAGATAACGTATTTGAAATTAATATATTATCCAAATAACTTTGTCAGTTATTTTAATAAATTATTAATTGGGTACGTTGATTATTAATCCGAAGGTACCAATATACAAGTATTTTAGACATTTAGATTTGTTGATCGATCACTGAAGAGCCAACCATTTATAGTTTTCATAAAAGTTAAATATTTCTCGTGGGTTGAGAAATATCTACATTTATTAAGAACGATTGTTTTCTAACCGCTATCAGGTAGCAGTCGTCAAGAAAGAAGTGGGGTGAATATGTGCCATTTTATTTAGTTATAATTATTATGAGTCAACCTTTAAAGTTAAACATTAATGTTGTAAAAGTTCTTTAAAACTTTTAACTTATAAAAATTAAGCCCTGATGATGCTTGTTAAGAATTGCTCGTTTGAAAGTATTATATATAAATGAACTACATACCCCCTACAATCATGGAGCTGAAACCTATTATATATTGTCTACATAAAAACAAAAATGTTTGTTTTTTCTAAATACTTAATTTTTTTTTGTCCCCTGTTACTAAGACTTCGCTGTCCATCTGTCTAAATTTTTACGATTTTTTATGTGCAAGCTATATTTAGCTATTCTTGAGATTACTACAGACAATTTTTCGGATGCTGGTAATGTATGATCAGTGATCACTAAAATGTTGTTTATAAAGCTTTAGCCCGCGTAAAGTCAGGATAACACGGTTCCTCTTTCCTATCAGGACCATCAATCGGAATTTATGAGGAACACTTATTTATATTTCAAATGTTGATTTTTTTCTCAAAAGGTGATTGATTTACGTTTAGATTTAATTTTTTAATTTTATTTGATTTTATTCAGTTAAATTATTTTTTTATTCGTTTGTATCATAGAACCTGTACTATTTTTGCGAAGAATCTCACCCAAATTTCTATTCCCCTATTTTAGAGTTTGGGGACAGGTTGTCAAAAAAAATTATGCCCAATTTTTTTGTTAGTCGCAGAGAGCCCATTTTTTAGGTTTCAAACTGGAAAATTGCGGAATGCTCAATACAAACTTTAGCTTCAGGGAAGTGGGGAGTTAAAAAGAGACTAAAGTAGCATATGTCATTCTCCATCCCTTCAACTATCTTCATCTAAAAAATAACTCATATTTGTCGCTCCGTTTTGCCGTGAAAGACGACAAACAAAGACATACACTTCTCATTTATAATATGTACGAGTATTTCATATTCCGTTACGGTGCTATAATTATGAGTAGTTATTATTTGCTTAACAGAAATGATACTTTGATGACTCACTAATTAGGTTCTTACTCCTCATAGCGCTTCTTATCTGAGTACAAACAGTCGAATCATTTAGTGCTGAATGTTTGTTTTAATTACAATGAAACGCTAGCAGCGTATTGTTAATGCGTTATTAATATTTTTATTACAAGTGTTAGACATTTTTTGTTTAAATTTTTTTTGGTATTTTACTTGCGGTCAGACTATTTTTTACGTGAATATGAGATTGATATCTTTTTAGGGTTCCATAGTCAAAGGGTAAAAAACGGAACCCAATTACTAAGACTACTCCGTCCGTTTGTCTGTTTGTCGGTCGGTCGGTCTGTCTGTCTGTCTCTCTGTCTGTCTGTCACTGGGTTATATCGCATGAACAGACCCTTTGGCGCAAGTCCGACTCGCACTTGGCCCGTTATTTATATGAACCTGTCAAGGGCATACAGGAATGTTAGCACTGGTTTAATGTAATCTAAACAAGGTGAAATTTAGAAACTACTTTTATTTAATTTAAAAAACAAATAACCTATTTTCCTGCTTCTTTAATCTATCTTATTTAATTTCTAGTCCTAGATCTATATTGTGATCTTAGACTTGTCAACTAGATGCTCGGCCCGGCTTCGCACGGTTACTTCGTAGTTGACATAATAACAGCAGCGCCACCTACCGGGTCCAATTGTATTTTTAAATTATACAGGAAGCTATCGAAACATCCATATAAAATTTCAACCCAATCGATTTAGCCATTTACAAGTTACATGAAATAGATAGTACGGAAAGATAATTCTTACTACCCGTTCTCCTATTACTCGTTTTCCCGTACGAATGAAGCATTTTCCCGCGGTAAAAAGTAGCCTATGTTCTTCAGGGATAATGTCGGCTTCTAACGGTAAAATCATTTTTCAAATCGGTCCAGTAGTTTCGGAGACTATTAAACACAAACAACAATCAAATCTTTCAAATATTAGTATAGATAATGCTTAGCGTGTATGTAGTCAATAATTGAAAACAATAATTAATATTGACAATTTTGAATCTATATGTATATATTTATACAAATAAATAAAATTGGAGTGTCTGTATGTAATATTTAAATAACCGCTTTTTACTTATTGCGTATTATGTATGTTTACGAGGTGCGTATACCAAAACAGAATTTTTGTCTGTCTGTCTGTTTGTACTGATTGGCTGGACCGATTTTGACAGGACTTTCACTGGCAGAAAGTTAATGGAAAAAGGAACGGCTTAGGCTACTTTTATTTTAAAATTAAAATTTGGACGAAGTCACGGACACCTAGTTTAAAAATAAAACTGAGTAGGTTTTTTATTATAATTTAGTTATTAATTTTTTAGAGTTCGTCAAATTAATTTTCAGCTGTAGTCCGTCATCACCTGCTCCAAACTGTATGAAACTACAACTGTTACCAAATAATTGACCCATCTGCGTTACAATGAATGGGCAGGTAAAGATGTAAATTCGGCATTTTGATTTTACGGTCGTCACTCGTAGTATTTCGCGTAAATCTCGCCTAGCGTAAACATACAATCTCCAAATAGACGTAGTAGACGACGCGATTTATGTGTTAGTTCTATTTTAGGTAGGCTTATTTTGGTCTGTTACTCTTCACCGTGACCTACAATACAACGACCGTTATTATATGGATATATTACATAATCACGTTATCTATTTAGTCAATACGTATTTACTAATTTTTAAACTTTTCGGATGTAAATATTTTTACTGTTTTTCTGAAAATGATATTTGAGATGCATTGCTGTGGACTTTTGTCTTATTTTAGCCCTCATAAACTTTTTCTAGCTTAGCTACTATTAATTGCTAGTATTCCGCCAGCGGCTTCGCCTGCGAATTGTATGAATTATTTTAATAAACAGCTACAACTTTCAAAGGGCAGACATTTTTCCGACTTATAATACTTATCGCGTAAAAACATACCTTCTTTTTAATGGAATCGGTTAAAAAGTAGCCTATGTCCTTTCTCAAGGTCAACTGTATCTTTGTACTAAATTTCATCAAAATGTGTTCAGTGGTTTAGGTGTGAAAGCGTAACAGACAGAGTTACTTTCGCATTTATGATATTAAGTACGGATTGAGTCAGTTACTTATTTGCAATCTTAGAAAAGAAAAGAAGGTCGTGTAAGAGTCATGATAATATATGTATAGAAAACGTTTTGAACGTGCTGAGTAAAGGGTAAAAACGGGACCTTATTACTAAGACTCCGCTGTCCGTCTGTATGTCTGTCTTAATCAGATTGTGACTCATAAACCGTGATATCTAAAAAGTTGAAATTTTCATAAATTATGTTAATCTGTGGTCGTTATAACAAATACTAAAAATATAATAAAATATATACATAAAAGTTGCCATAAAACAACCGTTTTTATTGATGATAATACAGAACCCTTCGTGCGCGAGTCTGACTCGCACTTGGCCTGTTTTTGTAACATCATATTGTGCAGCTATATGATCCGAAATTAGCCATTTCTGAAGAATGCCTTATTTTGTTACATCGCTGCGCCGTATTTTATGAGCAGGTGTAACATAACAGGTGATGTTGCAGTTACTTGTTACTACATCCTTGGCATTATGTACAGTGGATGACAAGTCCGATGGTTAATAAACAACAAATTAATTTTTTTTTCGTTACACAAAGTAAAATATCAGGACAGTATTTCGGCATAAGTATCTTGTGGCATGTTTATAGTGAATCTTATTTAGGAATCACTAATACGGTCCACGCTGTATTTATTATTTGCATAATAAAACATATTTTTAATTTAAAATACCTTGTGTACATTTGTCGCTAAATCCTTATATGTATACGTGGTCATTTGTGGTTTTTTACGCAACTACAGAAAGTGATAAAGTACTTTCTTTCCTATTATCCCCGAAGGTACTGGTATATCCACGACTCTTAAGTTCAGTAGATATACTAGAAAATCCACGATTAACCAAGGTACTAGGGCCCATGATGTGATAGGTGGCAAGCCTATCGCCACTTCGGGCACATTCAAATCCCGGGCAATGTAATGCTTACTCAATAATCTGAAAGACATTTAAGACAAGTTGCCCGACCCGGGAATAGAACCCGGTAACTTACGGGGCTAACGGTCTTAACAGGCGACAGGAAATTAGAATTTCTCAACTACTAAAGCTGCTTTTCCGCTTTTAAAAGTTGACATATAAAAAGTCACTTCAGAAAAATCATTACTCTAAATTTCTTTGAAAAAAAAAATACAAAAATGCATTATTGTTACATTAAAAGTAATTTACATTGGCTTTTTTAATCTACACTATAATATTATAAAGAAAGAAGATAATGATAATGGCAACAATATCCCTGATGGATTTAAACTACTTTTTACCCCGGGAAAATACTTCACTCCCACGGGAAAAGGGGTGGTAAGAATTATTCTTCTGTCCTTTTTTTTTCACGTAACTTCTGAATAGCTGAGCCGATTGGGTTGAAATTTTATTCGGATATTTCGGTGGTTTCCCGGGTAATATAAAAATACAATTGGGCCCGGTAGGTGGCGCAGCTGTTTGTATTTTATTTAAATAGGTACACTAACCGTGCGAAGCCTTGCAAAACTACTGGTACGATTGATAAGACTTAAATTTTTTCGGATTTCCTATATTTCCTATTGTATATAATACATCTCACTTACTCGCCGTGTGATATGAGATAACCTATAACCTTCCTTAGTAAAATAATAATATATAATCAACAAGCTTACGAGCATTACCTATTTATAATTAAGATAAATTTATATTATTATCTAGGTATATTATTTTCATTCCTCGCGACATTTTAAATGATTAAACATAAAACAAATAGCAATATTTGACATAAGTATTTTTTATGGCATAAGACAACATATTCTCTGACAAGCACACGGTTCTTTTAATAGTAAGAGACAACCGTGGCCTATAAACACAATAAGTATTATGGGTGCGTCGCGGTCTTTTATAAATTACCAATTTATATTCTTAAAATTCTAAAAATTAAAAGTTTAGGATGTTTTGGTTAGGTAATTTAGTATTAAATAATTATTCGTTCCTTTGATGGGTAGTGCAACCAGATGGCATTAATAATTTGGAATGTATTTTATTCAGGCAGCGAGCATGGGTGCTAAACAGAGCAAGCGCTCAGTGGATATAAGCGGGAAGGAAGCGGAGAGCGCGGGGGAGGTAGCGGCAGCGGGCGCGGGCGGCGAGGGGCGCGTGGAGCAGATCGCGGACGTGGATGCTCTAAAACCACAGCTCAACGGCGACGCACACATTCAAGACTCAACAGTAAGTTGTTTCCAGGATACAAAACCCAAGGCATAATTTTGATTTTTGGCGAAAAAATCTCTCAGAAAACTGCGTCACTTCCAACATGACCAGTGGTGGTAAGTTGTTGTGCAGCTACTTGTCCGGTTAGGAATCCACCGCCTTACATAGCTGTTGCTGTAATGACATTGTCATGTTCCGGTCTGAAGAGTAGCCGGTAGACTTACATATAAGGTCTAACAGCCCGACCGAACAGAGCAGCGGCGCAACTATGGTGTTCCTATGTTACGGTTGTCTCTTACCATATCATGTTTGATCGCTGTCTTATCTCATAAAAAAGTGAAACTGTGAAGATTAGCCAACGTTAGCTGGCTCAGGCATAAGAATAATTCGTTATCAAATGTACTTTTCAAATTAGTAAAGACCCGTATTCAAATGGCACACCACACAAAGGGTTTTTATTTGCATTATATTATTATTCCTTGTAACTATAAATTTTAACTATCAATTCATAAACAAATGAGCTGAGTCCATTGTCCTTAGAATATTCAATAAACGTTTTTATTTTACGCTCAACTCATCATATTTAACAACGGACGAGCGGTTTAACTGCATTGTTTTGTGACTATGTTAATCATTTCATGTTACTAACACGTTGTTTTTTTTATATATACAAAAGAGGAGGCAAGCAGGCAAATTAATCACCTGATTGTAAGTGGTCGCCGCCGCTCACGCACATCCACAATACACAGATGCGTTGCCAACCTTTCAGGAATAAGAACGTTCTTACGCTCTTCTTGAAATGCCGAATCATTTCGCTCCACAAAGGATTACTAACTTTAAGTTGTGGTATAAGATTTTTTGAGTGGATTCGTCTATAGCTCCTAATTAATTAGCTTCGCCACTTTACTCGCTCAGTTAAGTCGATTCCATTGTTTACATTTTACAGCTATAAACTGATTGTAATAGGTTATTGATCTCTGTATGTACACTCATATAATTTGTTGACAGATATATTGTCCAAAGTATTATCTCGAACGAGTATATTTTACTTCATGTTTGCTTCTTCGAAGAGTTCGTATTTAGTTATATGAACGTGTTTAAAATGCGCACGAAATAGATTTACGGTCGATGTATTTGAGGGACAAACAAGATTGCATACAACGAGATAGACATCGCTCGAGTACCGTTAGCTGTACTAAAACTAGCAACGGAACATTTTTATGTCGAGTCATTAACGTAACCCCCATATGACGAACACGGGGGAAGTTGTATTTTTCGTTTTATTGCAGCGTTATATTTCAATACGTTTCAACTAGTATTCTTAAATGTTTTTCTTCTTCTTTTTAAGTTTTATGTTATATTTAACGACCTCTTGAAGCCATTTGAAAATTGTTCAATGTAATAACTGAAGATTATGCTTGTACAATTGATTATAAATTTATTAAAAATATTCTAAAATGAAGAATCAAATATTGTGGTTATTTTGTATATATTATATGTTTTAATGGTAGGTAAATGAGGAAATGGAACGTTGGGCTACGCTATACACGACTCAGTGCTTATCCCAAAGTTACTTTATGGTATTGAGAGTTGGGTAAGTCAGAAGCAGCATGAAAGTGGGATAAATGCAGTCGAAATGCGTGCGCTCCGCAATGTTTGTGGAGTAACGCTTTCGACCACTTTCCTAACAGTGTGATTAGAGAAAAAATCGGGTTTAAGGAAAGTGTCTGTATAAAAATGAGAAAGAGCATGTTCCAGTAGTTCGGTCATTTAGAAAGAAAGGTGAAAGATTGACATAACAAATATACAGTGCGGAAGTGGATGGATTTAGTTACCCGAGGAGACCTCGGTTGATATTCGGCAACCAAATAGCTCTATTATTATTGGAGAGTGGTGTCAAAATATTCCATAACCCGGCGTGTGTATGAAGCGGATAATAAATTGATGAATGTGAAGTTTTGTATGTATATGTTACAGGTATCGATATAAAAATAATTAAATAGGAAAGACAAGGTTTTCGTGTCACACCGGCAATGACAAGTCGATTAGTTTTTACAGGGGATGAACTTCCTTTCAGGTTTTTGTAACATTTTTTGGTCACGTTAATACGTCACTAGAATTAATTATAATGTCTTTCTTCGTTGTCATGGCGTTATAAATTAAATAGTCAAGAAGGAAATAAATAATATCCGCTTAAGTGAAATAAGCAGAACGTGTAGTTAATTAGCTTCGTTAATGCCTCGCTTCTGTTATTTTTTTATTGTCATCTAAGATTTTATGTATGTGAACTTAGTAGGTCGTACGTATAATTTATTTTATAATTTGTCATAGGTAATAGGGAACTCTTAAGAGTTTTACAATTAAGAAGGTAAAGTTAGTAAGTTCAGTTAATGTTATGTATTATTCTTTATAGGATAAGGAGAAGCAGCTAGACAGTGGCACCCCAGAAAACGAAAAAGATGCCACCACAGAAAAGGAAAACAAGGAGAATGGTGATGATCAAAAGGAAACGGCACCAGTGACGAACGGCGATGCCGAACAAAAGACTGAGAACGGTGAATCAACCCCATCACCTGAAGACAAGAAACCAAAAAAAGAAAAGGTAGGCATAATAGATATTCCAATGAAGTCGAAGCAAATATATACCCCTTTCGTTGCCTATAAGCGCTTTGGCGGTACAGTAATACTTGTTGCTTCTTATGTATTATAAATTATTATCAATTGTTTGTGCCTTTGTGTGCGCTTATTTAATTTTAACGTTATGCCTATCGCGAACAGGTAAAAAAGAAATGGTCGCTGCGTTCTATCAGCTTTAGTAGAAAAGACAAACCGAAACAAGAGAAAAAAGCGAAAGAAGAAGAAAAGACCAATGGTGAACCAGAGAAAGTACCAGAAGAGGTAAGTGGGAGTATCCCCGTTATTTTCGCTAGTAGCATTTTACAATATTCGCATGAAATCCTACAAAGCTCGTGTATTCGAGGTCTATCTTTGAAATTATTGAATGCCAGTAGTCGAAAAGAAACTTCGCTTTTGCATAAATTTAATGTGGTTGAAATATATTAGATAATGAGTTATGGAAAATTTGTGTACTTTATTTTAATGAATGTTCGTACTCGTCTAATGTCGCGGTTATTCCCTGATGCCTGATTCTGATATTCATTAAACGAGTCGTTTTTGCTTACAAACGTTAGTTTTTTGTACGAAGCATTACCTACAAATGTTGATAGCTAGGTATAAGTAACCAAGTGATTGAGCTATTTTAACTACGTCTTTGCCAAATAGACATATTTCACATTTGTTTTTCTATTTGCGAAGTAAACTTTACCTACTTCGAATATACATACATATCTTCACGCCCTTCAGTCCCTTGCGGGGTAGGCAGACAATCGTAATGTAAAACCTAGGATGAAATAGTAAAATACTACCTTGAGAAGTGGTCGAATTCTTAGGACCAGCTAGTAACTTAGTTATTGCACAGTAAAACTGAAACACGATCTAGTTTCGATTTCGTCGGGAGTGCTAGACTGTAGCTGTTTCCGGTTATTGCGATTCATTTGTTTTAGCACTTACTATCTTGGATCTACCAACGGCTCATACTGAAGAATAATACCACGTACTTTGAAAATAATTTATTAGATACTAAAGTATAAAAGTACAAAAATTCGATGAAATATAAAGGGTTTGACAATAAAAATATAGAAAATTTCTCTTTCTGATATCCACCTAGAAGTATGTAGTTTTATTTAATAAGCTGTTATCTCTATATACTGCTTTTAATAATGTTCTATGTTAAATAACATTTTAACAGCTATAATAACACTAATTGGTATATAGTGCTTCAACGTCCTGGCAGCAAACTAATTTCGGAACTCGCGCAATACTTAACGAACCTAAATTAACGTTTTTAAGACGATGTTGTTGATACGACGCTACTTCACAGATACATAGGTTCTTATATTGTGTATATGTAAATAATAAAAAATATCAAGATTTAAAGAAACGCTGCCACCCATTTCAAACATAATGTCTGTAAGATTCCATGATTTGTTTTAGTCAATTTATTTTTTATTTCATAATTATAGAATCTTTAATAAAAATATACATATATTTTTATTGTTTCTAATTTTGCTTTTTATGCATCTGCTAGTGTTTCTTTTTACTGTTGCTCCAAATGATGGCTGGTAGAGAATGCTAACGCATTTAGTTCGCCTTTTGTACGACATATATATGACGTACAAAAGGTAAGATTAAATATACAAATAAATTAACTTGGAGTGTCCGTATGTAATATTAATACAACCGCTTTCCACTAAATGCTATGTATGTTTACAACAAGGTACTACGTATTCTAAAACAGTATTTTTTAGAATTTTTGCAGTCTGTCTGTTTGTACCCGCTCATCTCTGAAACGGCTGTAACGATTTTGACGGGACTTTCACTGGCAGACAGCTAATTTAATAAGGAACGGCTTAGGCTACTTTTATTTTAGAAATGTATAAAATATAAAAAAAAACAAGAAGTCGCGAACACAGCTAGTTATAACTATTAGTTAAATCTTGTACAATGCCACTAAGGCTTCTTTTTTTGCTTATGTAGTCAGTTATCGTGTTTATAGTTTTCTATTTTCATTACCATGATATTTTCCCCGTGTTCCCCGTGTTGGTCCGGGCCCTCTGTGTAGAATAGACCAACTGCCTTCCTACCAGGCAGCTCGTAAGAGGCGAGCA
>DVZL01005849.1:0-11768 GCA_018236625.1 Lasaia peninsularis
CGACGGGGACAGGCATTTGTGTGATGAACATAGATGTTTGTATTTCCGGGTCTGGGTGTTTATTAAATTTATCCTGATATCTATTTAAGTATTTCTATGTATTAGTATCGTTGTCTAACACTCATAACACAAGCATATAATTTGCTTACTATGGGTTTTGAACAGTTTGCGTAATTTGTCCTGTAATATTTATTATTATTATCTGCCAATGAAAGTTTCATTTAAATCGGTCCAGTCATTACAGATATGAGCTGGAACACTCGGGCAGATAGACATAAAAATTTGGTAAAAATTTTTTGTTATATTATATACCATACGCTTGCACTGAGTAAAAAGCTGTTATTTTAAATCAAACGAACACTCCAATTCTATTTATTTGTATAGAACACGTGGCGTCGCTTGCGAATCTATTGTGCTATTTTAATTCATTTACATATTTTGATTAACTCGCTGATCGAAAATTAATGTAACATATACACCTAACCCATCTGACTTACTCCTGTCGGGTTCGATTCCCAACAAGAGCAAGCGTTTGTGTGATAAACATAGATTCTGTATTTCAGGATCTGTGTGTTTATTAAATTTATCCTGGCATATATTTCCGTATTTCCATGTATTATCACTTACTTACACCCATAATACAATGTATTCTATGCATGTATTATACTTACTTTGGACCTAGACCAATTTGTGTTATATACATATGCCTATTTATTTAAGCAACATAAAATTGAAGACAGTTTTTTGCAGTTATACTGCGTTTATTGATCCGTGCGTATTGAAACCTCTAAGAGGTATTTTGGTAGTAGTGCTAAGTCCTGACCTGAATGTCTCTGAGAGGTCTCGTAATAACAGTGCTAAGTCCTGACCTGTATCTATGTATATACTGTATGTTGGTAACAATGCTACGTACTGAACGTTAATGATGTAATCTCTATAAAAAAATATAATTGAAATCGACAACTTGTCAAAACACTAACTCAAGAGACGATAATTTTAGCGCTTACCTACTTCTGTTTACAATATGTCGCCTTGACTTTTCTAATAACAGGATTGTGTATAAAAACATTACAGTAAAATCGAGTCTCGGTGATCTAGTGATACGGCAGTGCAGGTTCGAATCCCGCCATTTACACTAAGTAATAATTTAAACTTAATAAGGTACTGTAATAGGTTACATGGTCTAAACTATGTATGTAAGCTATTACAGGTCGCGAACGTGTTAGAGTAAAACCATGAAGCTTGGTTTAACATATTAATAATTTGAATATGTTCCAAAAAGAAAAATAATAAAAATGATATCGATCGGGCGGTGAAAAAAGAAAGAAGGTGGTTGTCAAGCGAGGAATAACAAATATGAATATAAAAATGAAAATACAAATTGAAATGTTTTTTTAAATGAAATACAATTAATACCTCTCGCAGTTAATTATATACAATTATATATATAATTATATATATTTAGAAGTACAACCCCCTACAGAACCTATTTTTTCTGACGGTGATGGAGACCCTAATTTGTGACCGGTATGACAACAGACTTGCCATCTGTTACGTCAGGGAACCTAATAACGTCGGTTAACCGTGGGTGCACATGTACCTCTGTCTACCCTTTTAGGGCAATGCGCGTAACGATATTTTCATGTCATGTAATACTCGTATAGTTTATTAGCAGCATGAAGTGTTGAATAAAACGTCAAACAGTATGTTAAATACATTATTAAAAGTAATGCGTTACTAAAATGGGATTTCCAGCTGTACAATCGTAATTAACGCCTTCAATCATCATCATCATAGCATGTATCCCGGTTTTTTAAATTGAAATTCTCATATGAGACCTAGCACACCGGCATTAGGAAAGCAAAGCACGTATAAAATGTGTAGTGTTTCTTTTCTTGTATATACCTAGGTATTTTTTGTACAACTAGTTTAGTAATAAAATTCTTAACTAAATTTACTTTAATTATACGTTATATTTTTCTAATGAAAATAAAAAGTGACAGAGGTAGTACATTTTAGTCATGTCAAATTAGTCAGAACACAATAACTTGTGTATAGTCTGTCGAAATATACATCGTACAAACTAATCTGACAGATAATAACTTAAAATATGTTCATGAGAACTACCAGAATTGTCCCATTGAACTCGATAGTAGGTATTATCTTTTTTAAATACTTAACTTAAATACAAATATTTCAATTTAACTTTGACCGCCTCTTTGGTTGAGGGGCTAGCGTACTCGCCTAGCCCCATCGACAAACCGCGAGCTCGGCTTCGATTCCCGACGGGGACAGGCATTTATGTGATGAACATATATGTTTGTATTACCGGGTCTGGGTGTTTATTAAATTTATTCTTGTATATATTTAAGTATTTCTATGTATTAATATCGTTGTCCAACACCCATAACACAAGCATATAATTTGCTTACTTTGGAGATCAATTTGTGTAGTTTGTCCAGTAATATTTATTTGATTAACTTTCTCACCGTATCGTTTTTATTCGTAGGTATATTTTAACATTGGTGGATATGTTTTTCTTCATTTCGGTGGTTAATTACACAATTTCGATACCCTCCTGGTACGGAACTCTAAAAAAAATTAAATATGTTCACTAATAGTGGGTAGAATTGAAATACATGACATGTATTCATAACAATGAGTACAAGTTCTACTTAAAGCTTTAACAATGCAACGCCAATATTTAAAACCGACATTAGTTTAACAGCATAATCGATCATCTTTCAAAACGGTTAAGCTTACAACTTAAAGTGAATATAATTAGTCATTTTGTAAATGCTAAGCCGAGGTTGCCCAAGAAATAGTCCCACGAGAATCGTAGGCGAAGATACTGTAACTAGAAATTAGAAATCTTTGCTAAAAATCTATATGATTTTATGGTTGGCAGTCCAAGTTTAGACCCCGCCATGCATATTTTTTGAGTGCTCTTACTGTGAAGAAAAATATTGTGAGGTAACCTGGGATAAGTGCCGGATATGGCGATGGACTTGCCTTCTGTTACTTCTTGGGCTTATATTGTGCCCACTTCAGCCTACCGTTACAGAAATAGGGGCGTGAAGGTATTTTTATAAACTAGATGGAATCTCTTTTTCCTGTCCTGAAGTAATATTTTCCTTATCCCCCAGATATTATAAGGCATTTCTAATGTCCAGCCCCCCCTTTCTTATGTATTTTCTCCCCTAAAGATCCTCTTATTTTATTTCTACCAATAATATCTATACCACCTATACAAATAAATAAAATTGTAATATTAAAATAACCGCTTTTTACTAAATGCAAATGTATGTTTGCAAGGTTCATATATACAAAAATTGTATTTTTTAGAATTTTTGTCTGTCTATTTGTACCAGCTAATCTCTGAAACTGCACTGATTTTGACTGTTATTTCACTGGCAGATAGCTAATTTTGTAAGAAACGGCTTCGGCTTTTATTTTAGAAATGTATGAAATAAAATAAATAAAAACGCGGACGAAGTCGCAAGAACAGCTAGTTATATGTACTATGTAGTCTGTGCAATGGTATTTCGTTCCAGTCCATATTTATTATTATAAATATAATTATGATCTTGATGTAGATATTTTTTATGTTTTTTAGGTATTCGTGTTATAAATCTGCTATCTGTTGTTGTCTTAGTACTAACATGTATGTTTGTCTTGTTTGAATTGCTCAATATATCGTGAACTTTATTCTAATACCGGACAAAAGTGTGTCTGCTCTGAGTGACATGACCCTGGCAGAATGAAAATACAAAAACGTAAAGGCCATAAAAAATACAAAACAATAAACTACATTTTTAATATCAAAATAACCACCTTTTACTAAATTCATATTTTTGTTATGTATGCATTATAGTTAAACTGTTTCTAGAATATTCTTACTTTGTAAACTCTGAAACCTTATGTGAATTAAGATGTTACGCAATAAGAAGCCTCATCGATATCAGCGTACGCAAGAATTGGTCATAAATCGTATTAAAAATGACATCACATTAGCTCTTTTTATCCAACTGCAAGGAATGACTTTTTAACTGATTTAAAGACGAGTCGATTTAGAGACGAAAAAGAAGGTCCATTACGAGATTACTCCGCCAGTCGTGAATGGCATTTGATTATTCTTTTTTTTTTAAGAATATGAAGCCTATTTCAGAAGTGGTACATAGAGATCTGGTGACAATCCAATTAGATATTTATGAGCTATACTTAAAATGAATACTCTTTTTGTTAACTAAGACAACATAATAATAATAATCAATTAAAAGTAAAAAAAACTTGTTAGAAAAAGCTTTTATTTTTCGAGTTGCTCTTAACGAGCCCTTTCATTTGATACCCATATTGCAGAAGTGCTTTAAAAATAACTATTATATTCCTCCATCTTCGTTGGTCCGACATATTGGATTTAGGACGACGTCACGAACCTCATCGTGCATTGTCATACAATCTAAACGCGCATACAAAATTACAGCTCAATCCTTTGAAGATATCTACTTTAAAATTGAGTAGATACCAAGATTCCACCCGAACATACATACTTACATGCATATTGCAAGTTAAATAAAAGCTTTTAATTAAAGTCAGTTTTTTCAAGGAATTACCTATATTGTGGAGACGTGTGCCATGCACAGTTTAATGAAATTGAAGTCGATTTTTGGCAATTTTACTGCTTTTAAATTATTATCACACTGGCTTTTATATTCTCCTTAACACGGTTTGTCCATTCACAGGGGCTTACATCAGAGTATTCGAGATTGGTCATACATCGTATTAACACTGACATCATTCGAATTGGACAATTTATATCTGAATAGACTTTAAACTCCATTATGATCGTATAGATTAAAAGGCGACCTTAAATAGATATGATAATATTATTTAAACACTTCTTTCAAAATTCATAAATGTTTATTTATCTGTGTAAACTCTTACAAACTATGATTACTAACTAAACTACTGAAGTCGCTACTGGTTTGCGAGGTTGGAGCTACAATAAAGAAACCGGCGTAACCTTGTTTGTTGTCTTTAAAATTAATATACATTGGCAATAAATTAATCAAAATTTGTCTAGACGTTCAATATAATAGAATTCAATTTGGTCTAGGGCAGGGTTTTTTAAACTTTTTGCAGTCTCGGAACACATTCAGAATTCAAATACATATATGATTTTTTTCTCTATCCGACCAATTTCTGGAATAGCTAGACTGATTTTGACGGGACTTTCACTGGCAGATAGCTGATAAATAAGGAATATCATAGGCGACCATAGAACTTTTTAAATTATTAAAGTGGTCTGTGACTACCAAAACCTGCAATATACCAAGTATAATCGACTAAGTTGAAAAGTGGGATATTGTTTAGTGCAGCGAGAGAAAAGTGGTAAGTTTTGCATCAGAGGGTAGAAAAATATTTTCCCTCCGACCAAAAAAGGCACAGAAATAAGCGTTATTTTATTACCTTTTCATCATATTCTTATTAGAAATTCTTCGACTTATAATATAAATCTTGCAAGAATTTTGACCCAATAACCAAATAATTCGGCCAAATTCAACAAGCAAAATTTTAATATTTAAAAAATACCCACGGAAAATAAATTTAAAAATATGTGATTGAAAAAAGTTAAAGTAATAAAAAACCCCCGACATCAAGAATTTGTTTGACCCTGCATAAAAAACTAAAAAAAAATCGTCGGGGCTGCAATTAAATGAAGTCCTGGAGTTTTATTGTAAAGTGATTGTTTTAGAGATATTTTTATAGGTAGGTATATTTTACTTATTTATCTAAAAGATATATATTTAAGAATGGCCCTTAAGTACAAAAAAATCCTAACATGTTAAACTAGCATCACCTTATTAATAGGTACATTTTTAAGAGTCTATAAATACTTCCATCCCGGTTTCCTATTAAGCACCACGATTAGCCAACTATTCCAGGTCCGATGAATTAAAAAAAAAACTATTATTAGCTCTCTTACAAAAATAAAATACATATGTTGTTATCCTTATAATCATTGTCTGTTAACCTTTGTATCAAGATTACGACAATTATATGATTCTTTGTTTAAAAGTATGTATAAATCATAGTTGTTTATCAAATAATCAATAATAAAATCATTGCAGGCGTGTATGACGTCAAGTTTTAATTATGAACAACCGATAATTTAAATGCAGTATAACTCCAAAAACTCATTTATATTTTCATTATGAAAATTTTTTTTTGTTTTTTTTTTATTTCTTAATAAGCAATGACCAAATGCCATAAAATGCTCTCCTTTATGCTATGCAAAACACAGAACAGAAATAATTTATAAATATTTACGTACTCCTCGGTAATAACGTGTACCATACATACAAATAAGTGTCATTTAATCGGATTCATAACCTATCTCGTTTTTTCGTCGGTTTAAAACAAAGTATATTCAAATTCTAACTAAAAACCTGATCTTGTAGATCATACAACTTACCAAATAAGATTCATTAAAATACATTTAAAAAATGACAAAGTAATCACATAACAAACATACAGCCGAATTGAGAATCTCCTATTTTTTGTCGTTTGAAAATTAGTTTTAAGATTATTATAAAATTCTACAAAAAGTCGTAAACATTGAAAGGAATAAGGAGTTGTTTTACAATGCGATTTGTGATTTAAAATTATTGACATTTTTCAATTAATATTTGTTATTAATTAAATTGACATTTGTTTTTTTTTTTGTTTAACAGTTTGTATTTTTAATATAATTATTTCTATAAATTGACGTTTAAAAAGAGATTCAAAGTGGTCCTATTTTAAACAAAAATATTGACTATTGACTATATATAAAGTTTATCGTCATCTAATTAATTCGAATAACCGACTATTAAAAGAAAGAATCCATGTTTAAGTTTCGAAATATCTTATCTTTTTCGTGACTAATGAGCAGTTTTTGGGATAATGTTGCTCACCTACGTTATAAATAGTGCGTGTGTTGTTCTCGTGTGTTCTTATACTAACAATATGTTGCCTCACCGTTTTGGCACGCTTCAGTACATACTGGGTTCCGTGAAAGTTTTTGAAATTGTCTTACATTGTATTATGTGAATCTTTATGTTAATAAAATTATAAACATAATAGGTTTATCCAAAAATTATTTTGGTATTAAATAAAAATTTTTAGATTCCTAAACCATAGAGTAAAAATGGAACGCCATTGCTAAGACTTTGGTGTCTGTCACCAGGCATCTTATGACTCGTAATAGCTAGAAAGTTGAAATTATCACTGATTACGTATTTCTGTTGCTGCTATAACAATTAATACTAAAAACAATAAATGAATATATAAGGCTCCCATACAACAAACGTGATTTTTTGTAGTTTTTATAGATACCTAATAGTATCTACGGAATCCGAACGCGGATTTGACTCGCACTTATTCAGTTTGTATATGTATAATACCTAACTGCCCTGATAAATGTAGTTTTGCCTTCGGTGTGAAATACAGCTGACGACCTATACTGAGACATACCGAATATATACAAAAAATTCACCAAAATAAGTCAAGCCATTTCAAAAGAGTGTGGTCACTACCACTATAACATTAGAATTTTAAATACCTATAAGCTATCATTCTGCTATCTGATCTGGCAAACTCATTATTTTGTCACATACACATAAGAAAAATGTTGTCTAAAAATGTATGAGATAGATCACCGTTATCATTCAAGGGTACTAAAAATAGTTTACATCCTATTCTCAGAGCTATCGAAAATGCAAAATTTTATTAAAATCGGTCGAACCGTTTCTTAGGAGTAGATTTCACTGCAACATTAAAACAATAAGTCCCAGTAACCTGTTGTAATAAATCGCAATTTTGCAATAATTTTATTACATAACCTTATTTTTAAAACCTGTTAAAACAAACAACGAAAATAAGGTCATTGTTGATAAGCATACGGTTTATCTTGTAAACTTTTTCAAGAATGCTCTAGTTTAGACGATTAGTATCAGCTGGCGAGCGGCCAAACCCACAGGTGCTTCAGATTCATGACTTGTTCTGATAATCGTCCGCATTTGTTAATCTGTTAACTACAGTGGAACCCACCTCCTAAAAATAATTCAGATGATTCATGTTATGAGTTTGACGTATCTGTATTTTGGTGTGTGTGAATTGTACGTGCAAGCGTACTTACGTGCGTGCGTGCGTGCATGCATGCTTGTGTGCACGCGTGCGTGCGTACGAGCATATGTACATGTGTTTATGTTTGTGAGTCTATCTAAAGCATCATAGCTCCTTAATGAATGAACAAATTGCGATAGTATTTTTTGTTTGAAAACTTATATACTCGTATGATCAAGATATTAAAGGCGATCACTCAGCTCATTAGTTTTTTTACCATGATGGTACCACTAAATCGTTGTAGGAGTTCTTAAATTAATATACATTGGCAATAAATTAATGCCTAGTACCCATTGTCAATTTCAATGTGGAATACATTTAGTAAAAGTTAATTTTTATTTGATTTAGCTACTATACGTTATTATGAAAGGGTCATTTCTAATTTTGCACCCATTAAGATAGCACTCATCGTTGTTTCTGGTTTAAAGACTTTTTGTGTTATGTTTAAGATATTACATCTAATTTAAAATTTAAACGACTAATAACCGAGACAGTATAGACTGTTAAAATACAAAAGATGATCTTTCAAGTAAGCAATCAAACTATGGTTTCAAAAATCTCACAAAGCAGACAAAAACAAAAAAATACCTCTAGCATTCCAACTTCCTTTTCAAAAATACCTAAAGTTGTGCGAAAGTTATGTAACAACTTCTGGGGAAAATACCGGATGACTTTTATTTACATAAAATTCAAATAAAACCGTTAATTTATAGCTAAACATTTGATCATAATCAAGTCTTTAACGCAATGAACTAAGATGAGAATTTAATCACAAATTTCAAGGCGAAACTTAAGTAGTTTTTTCTTTCTGTTTTTTTTGACACTAACGACTTATGCTAACTTTTTTTTATTCCTTTGTTAGATTGGGTTGATTTTTTTAATAACATACAATTTTATGTTGACAAATATATGACAGATTACAATAAATACTTCGGCCATTCTATGACAAAATAGTTCAAAGCCGCGCCGAAAATTATTTATTATCCATGTTAACTTTTTAAAAGTGTTTATTCTTTGTCTTTTATTTAAATTAATTGGCAGATAATATTAATCTGTTCAACATCAACAAACTCTTACATTTTCTAAATTGAGTACTAATTTAAAACTGGTGTAGTAATTTTAATTATATTTCATTTTAAAATGAACTCATCAATGGTTTCAATTAATAGGTCGTTTCCCCGTGTTAGTCCGGATCCTCTGTATAGAATAGACCATCTGCCTTTCTACCAGGCAGCTCGTAAGAGGCGAGCATAGGTCGTATTCCCGATTTTGCAAAAATTAGATTAACTATTACGAGCCAAATATTTAGATTTAGCAAATTGAAAGAAATTCTAAATTGAAAGAAAAAATACTTACATTAATTAACTAATAAAATTATGTACTCCTACCCCAATCGCTTAAAAAACGAACTTTTTCAAATCCATATTTTTCTAAACAAGAACTTAATTATTTATTGAAGTTAACAATAACAATACACTCATTTATTACACTGAAGAAAAAAATGAAAAAGGGTCCTTTCTACTATCTGCAGAAGTTAACAAATAGGACTATTAAATTAATTAATGTTTGACTGTGCTAGAGCCACATGAAGTTTATTTAGTCAGTGCTAGAGCCTAACTAACTTTAGTTTGACCGTTTCAACCAATGTCTCAATAAAAGGATTACTGGAGCTTAAAAAGTCCATAAAGTATTATACGTGATTGTAACTGGAAGTCAGGATCCAATGCATTTATATGTTGGATATATATCTACCTACTTCACTTAACTAACTCAATGTTTTTAATACTACAAACTACAACCCATCTATACAAATACTTAAATAAAATTGGAGTGTATTTAGATACTTAATATAAAAATAAACCCTTTTTATTAAATGCATATTATGTACGTTTACAAGGTACATTTACCAAAACAGTATTTTTTATAATGTTAATCTGTCTGTCTGTTTGTTTGTACTAATCTCTGAAACGTCTAGATTTAATGGGATTTTCACTGACAAACAGCTAATAAGGAACGGCTTAGGCTACTATTATTTTAGGATTTTATTTTAAAAATATATATATAAAAAGGCTGACGAAGTCGCGGGCACAGTTAGTTTTTTAAAGGACAATTACTTGTGCTTACTAGCGCAAGCTACGCCATCTAGTTCAAATTTATTGCGCTACGTTGATAGTTGACACAATAACAAACAGTGGATTGTGTAGTTATAGTATTCTAAGATAGATGTCTCTTTAATTTAAGTATAAAACATTGATAGAATTTATTAGTAAGTTATTTATTAGGCAGTGGATAGTGATTGATTTTTATTCTTGTTACAGTTAGACGATGCCACTCTTCAAGTGTTCAAAGACGGTGATTACGGTCCCTACTTAGATCTGGACTCTACACTAGGCGAACAAGATGAAGAACTCGAAGGTTTACAAGACAGGTATGTACATACAAACAATATAATATAATAAATTATTCTATTCTGTGGTATGTTATGTGAAATCTAACTAGGTAAGTAACTACTCTTGTTTTTTTCACAAGCACCAATGACCTGAAAATAAGAAGTATACGTCGCGCGTATGTTCAGAAGATAATAATGGAGTGTTACCACCATAAGACTTGTATATTAAACCTCTTGTCTCAATAATTTTACCTCTCTTGCCTTCGAAATCAGAACACAACATTGACGAGCACTGCCATTTTGGCGACGGGACGAGATGTAATTCATATTTCTACATTATACACTAGTAGGTATGACGTGTACAATCTTACGCTAAAGTACCCTTACTACATTATTTTATATGATATTGTCAATGCTCGTAACTGTCATGTTCTGATGTTATGGGTTAACGTAGTTGGCACTATTACAATCATGATAACAACTCTCATATCTCATAAATTAATCAATAAAACAGTATATTACATTGGTTATGCCATAAAAGAATTTTACAATAAAAGTTTAAATAACATTATAATTAACATCTCTGGATCCTACTTGACGGATTTAGCATTGCCATTCAAATAGCGAAACTTCGATGAAAGTTGCTTTCATAACTTTTTCGGAAAGGGGTTTGGTTTTTACTTTTTACCATTATTATTAGATATATTATATCATCGTTGGTCGAAGGGCTAGCGTACACGCCTAACCCCATCGACTAACTTCCAGGCTCGGGTTCGATTCCCGACGAGGACAGCCATTTGTGTGATGGATATAAATGTCTGTATTACCGGGCCTGGATGGTTAAATTTATTTTTGTGAAGTACTTATATTTAAGTATTTCTATGTATTATTATCGTTGATTAACTTCCATAGCACAATTGTGGGTTTAGAACAATTTGTGTAATTTGTCCAGTAATATTTATTATTTTTTTTGTTACTAGATAATAAAATAAATAAAAAATATCGATATTGAGTTTAGAATAAATCATTTTATTTTTCAAGCATATTCATACTAAACTATACTAGACTATACTATACTAGACTATACTATGATATATACTATACTAGACTATACTATGGTATAGTATATACTATATTATCTGTCACGAGAACGTATAAATTATGTAAACAAACGTTCAGAAGTTCCCAACATTTCGGTCAAAGGAAAAAAGTA
>DVZL01005850.1:0-11767 GCA_018236625.1 Lasaia peninsularis
CAAACAAACAAACAAACAAACAAACAAACAAACAAACAAACAAACAAACTTTTCCTCTTTATAATATTAGTATAGACGAAGTCACTGTCATGACGTTTGTAACGTGTTTCACTTTTTAACTGCCTATGGGATTTTCTACAAAGATGTACATAATCAAAGGCGTTAGAAGTAAGCACTTCGCCCAAAGTTAATATTATTATCCAGTAAATTGTACAAGTTCCAAAAACTTTTATTATAATCCCAGATCCCTCGCATATACACATTCTTGAACATTAATAGTCTAGAATGATCTACATTTCAGAATTTGGATGTTTATTGTTTTGACCTACTGATGTAAAATTTTAAACTCTTAGATTTTATAACCTGTATAAATATCTCGCATCTCACAATAATCAAGAAAAAGAATCAAGTTTATACACTTTTATGATAATACTCGCTGTACCGCACTTAAGATTCCCAGACCTAACTAATTTGCACACTAAATTTTATAAGAATCGGTCGAGCCGTTTTGGAGGAGTTTGGTAACAAATACGAGAATTGTCTATATTACATTACATGCTAGTGTCATATCTTTGAATGACATGTAATATTTGTTTGATCGATATTAGTTGTGAATTTACGTAACGTATTTTTTCGTGAACAATATTTCATGCTTTCGTAACAATAATAACTAGCCAATTCGGCGAATTTCGTAATTACACGTAAATAACTTTTTTGTATACAGGCTTAAAAAAATAAAAAACGCGAATAGAAATTGTATATTTGAATACATTTTAATATAACCATTACGTAGTATAATAATAATGTTTTAATTATTAATCGTCTATCTAAAATTATTTATATATGCATTTTTGTAATTGTATTTATGCATCAATTTTAATAGTATTGTATATTAATGAATTTGGTATTATTAATTCATGTCATATCTGTAAGCTAGATTATTTGTTAGCCCAAAGAATAGTTGATGATGCTAATAGACAGTTTTAATTTTGTACAAACTAATTGCTTTGAACTTTAACGAGTTTAAGAGAGACTGACTTCCAGGCAACCTTAAGATATAAAACACAAGTCAACGAAATATTGTGAAGTAAAAACACGAACATTTATGCTAGTTAGAATCAGTGGGAACAAAAGAAATTGTCGGTGTAAATGAGAAAGATAGTGCTCTTATGGTAATAAGAATGAAAAATTAAAGACTGACAAAACACATTGTATAATACAAATGTGGGTGGTGTCAAGAGTCTCCAAGAGAGAGAGAGAGAGAGGAGAGAGAGAATCGTGTTTGCATAAAGATAATAATGAACGTAGAGGAAGCTGGTCAAGCATGCAGAGATCGTGATACTTGGCACTCGATACTCTCTGCCAATTTTGCAAGGGACCTATCGTGAAGATACGTATGTAATTTACGTAATTGTAGAGAAAAAGTTCGTAAAAACGTAGCATGAAAACTTATCTAACAGCATTTTATGTGTTTTATTTATATTTTTTTAGTTGCTTTAAAAGAAGATAGCGATAACTTGAATTAGCATTAAGTTAGTGTGCAGCAGAATTACAAATTGATAAAGTGTGTATATATTGATATGACTTACCCGACTGTCCCATTGTCGAGATTTTGTAGGTGTTTGTCGAGCGTCTCTTGAATGTTCTGTCTAGAGTACAGCCCGATGGGGGAGTTGAATTGCTTATGTACTATCTTGGGGCCGGTGGCCATTTTGAAGTCGTTCGTTGCGCTGTAAGTGACAGAATAACTAATAGAATAAATAGTTTTTAAGTAATAGTTTTAGTATAATTAATTAGCCATTGCCCACGGCTTCACCCACGAATCGAAATTATTTTGTCCTGGTAGTTATTTAGTTCATACAAAATATTATACCTTACCCATTCGGGGTTAATTTTTGAAATATTCTTCCTTAGTGAATGCGTCATATTAAGATGTATTCACATGAGCGAAACTTTAAGTTTCTAAATCGAAGGGTTTGTACCTTATTACAAAGAATAATTGTTTGTATATATATATTGCTTCATAATCTACCACGTAAGAAATGCAAAGAATTTTTTTATTGGTCTAATTATCAGTTTTTTACTAAAATGAATGTCCAATTTTGAATCGAATCGCCTTTTTCACAAGTCCAAATGACAAACTCTAAACAAAATCTTAATCTTATCCTCTTTCAATTGTTTTTTATGACCTGTCCAGTATAATGCACATAACACCAATTAACTAAAGCAGTAGAGTTAATAAACTTGTGTGAAGATACCATGTCATATAATTATTATTAATGCAACAATACCTTTGAGTTATTTATCTTATTATAATTTTTAACTTTTTTAAAATTATCTTATTAGTTATATGCTATTCTGGTGCACAACGACTGAGAAAATTTTAAATATTGAGTCTTATTTTATTCGGTTTGTACTAAGACGGAGTGATAGTACAAAAATAGGTCCAAAAAACCATTCGTAGGAATTGAAACTTTCTACTTTTTAAGTCGGTTAAATTTAAAATCACGATCAGGACAAGCACAAAAATAAACTCAAACAAAAAGCTTTGCCGTTTCTGCCGAGCCGTAGATAAAAAATCATAAGCAGATAAATTAAGAACGTTCTTCTTTTTTTAAACGAGCAATAAAACATAGATTAAAATGCTTCCAGATCCAATGTTTCTGGATCGAAAATGATCCCGGCAAGGGCAACTTGTATGTGTATTTCAGTTTATCAAAAAACATAACGTTATCTGAGATTGGTTTTGCGCCCGATATGATAACGGACTTAATACCGAATATCGTAGGCTAATCGTGGGTGCATATTATGTACTCTTCTTACCCCTTGCGGGATTTGCCTCAGTGGTGTAACGGTACAACTGTCGCCTGTTAAGACTGTTAGTCGCGTAGGGTCCCGGGTTCAATTCTCAGGCCAGGCAATTTTTCTTAAATGTTTTTCAATTTATTCTGACTAAGCATTAGATTTCCCGGGAATGGAATGTGCCCGAAGTGGCGATAGGCTTGCCACCTATTACATCATGGGCCCTAATACCTTGGCCAATCGTGGGTGTTCTAGTATATCTGCTGGACTTACGAGTCGTGGATATACTAGCACAGCTCTGCTTACTCTTTCGGAGATAATAAGTGTGAAGCTACTTTTTATTAAAAATTGCAAATGAATTTCACTAAGCCTCTAAAACAAATGTACACTATTACGTAAGATTCAAATCTCTGACAATAGTTATATCTCTAAAAAATATCGTTTACATAAACTAATATTACGTTAGGAAAGCTTTTTTACATGACAAATGGACGTCATTTTCACAGTGTGACGGGATTACGTAGCTCAGATGGTAATATCTCCGTGTAAAAACTACCGACATACCACATGTCTAGCCTGAATTAATAGACGTTGCGGAATGCAATATTATTTAGAGATAGATGCTTCAGAGAAAAATATATGCTTGGTTGTTTACAAGTTAGTGCGTGGTACACGTACTGGTAGACGAGAAAGAGATCGAAAAAGCGTAATAAAACTTTTTCTAAGGTTTTTGTAAAGTATTTTTTTTTTAATTTTATTAATTTATTTGATCGAACAAAGCGAAACAAGACCTCATTTCAGTTTTTTGTATTTTTTTTTTAATTTTTATTATGTTCTGGATTGTTTAATTTCCTATCGACCGTGGGTCTATAGACTCCGTACATAGTTTTTTTATCCCATCTACAAGGTATTCGATTCCCAACAAGAACATATATTTGTTTGATAACCAAATATGTCTGTATTTACAGGTCTGAATATTTATTTTAGTATATCTACTGGACTTACGAGTCATGGATATACTAGCACACCGCTGCCTACCCCTTCGGGGATAAAGGCGGAAAGGTATTTTTTTATTACTTTATTTATCGATGTATGGAATGTAACAACCCCATCGCGCGTTAGTGGTAATCTAGTAATTTTGGTAGTTTATTTATTCCATTTGTGCAGTCAGTCAAAACTATGAGGCAGAGTGCTGTGCATTTCTATTACCGCATTTGTTTATGACTTCAGTGTTTGCCATTTTCGTGTTCTGTGATTGCGGGTATGGCGGATAGTACACTTGCCTAAGAGAACTAAGATAATAAGAGAGCAACGAACCATTTAACGTTGTCTACAGGCAACGATTGTCTCAACCACCAGGAGAGCCGCCTGCTTTTCTCAATCTTTCAAAATAAAAAAATCAGGTGAGCCGTATGCTTGTCCACTGTCATATCTTATAAAAAAATAACAGCATATTAAATATGTTGTGGTAATACATCACATAATATGTCATCGTTTAATTATTAGACAGAGTTTTGGAATGCGGAAACAGGGACGGATTTAGAGCATATTTTTTTAGAAAATGTACTTGGGTTTTATCTGAGTTTTGAAAGGAATTTAAAATGGAAGAAAGTCGCAATTCGCGTTCATATTTTTTTTATATGTTTGCTACGCGAATAGTTGCTAATAAAATATTTTATATCAACATATTATGCTGTCTCATTCGGTATTTAAATGTTTTAACAAATTATATAATTTTTACTAATTATAATAAGAGCCTCAGTGGTCGAGTGGTATGGTATTTGGACCTCCATGCCGGTAGTCGAGATTCGAACCCTGCCATAAGCCAATTAATTTTTCTAACTTAATTCAATGAGTGCTCTTGCGGTGAAGTAAAAACACCGTGAAGAAACTCGCATTCGATTTAATCTACTATTTGGCCTGGTATTATTTTGGTATATGTTCCTTGTAAACATACATATTTTCTAATTATAAACCGAATTTAACTTTTTGATGTTATTTTGATATACGAGTATCTTAAGGCTGGTCCATTGGTTCCAAGTGACAATTGGTTCAGTTTTTTTGTGAAAAATTAACGAAAACAAAAAATGTTCATTTGTTTAGACAATCAAAAGAACTTAAATTCTCAATTTTTTACAGTTTTACTGCGTTTAAATAAATGCCAAACAATACTTTGTATACACAGAAAACACCTTTTGGATTGTTAATACTGTTTCAAAAAAAATTAATAAATTTAATTTTAGCGACGTATTTGAGTCGTCAAGCCTATGTACCTAGTTACACCCACGAGTATTTGGAGAGCCGCTATATATGCTTACACGTTCCATATTAAAGGTCAAAGTTTTCCCAAATTCGCGTTATTACGTACCAAGATAATATATTAATGGTCATTACGACGTTACTTATTTATTTTTTAAATTGAAAAAATTACGTTATCAATTTTGATACTCTTCATGAGGTAATTTTATTACACTCGCGTAAGATTCGTATCCGAGCTTGGGGGAAGCTTCTCGTCTTATTGCATTTTTATTAGCCCCGGCACCGACGACGACGGCCATAATATTTTTCCCAGAATAATGTGCCAGCGACAGGTAGCTTTGTTCAAATAAGTATTCAATAAGTATATATTACGATGTAACAAACTACGTTAGTGTTTTCTATAATATGATAATTATTTGTGTACGTTCGCATTAAGAATGCAGTTTCATCGTTAACTGCTGACCTATTAACTAATTTCACTAATAATTGTAAAGTCTAGTTCACAATTACCAGTTAGGCATTATTTTAAACGAAACGGTAAAAAAATTGATATAATACACCTTTACCTTGATGAAACACTGCATTATTAAAGCAAACGTACAATATACAAATTTTTATTCTATTTTATGGTGCGTACAATTTTAATATAATTTGTTGGGCTCTGTTATAACTATTGATAATTTTTGCTCTGATTTTTTTCCTGTCTTTTTGTATCAAAAGTTTATTTTAATTATACTTTTTGTTACTGTTAAATCTGGATATCGGAAACCGCTGAGCCGGAATGTGGAGCACACCAAGTAAACACGTCTTTTCCGGTGGTCTTTTAATGGCGGAGCGGACGCTGCCTCGACCGTACGACATCAGAGACAAAAGTGTTGCCATAACTGTCGCACCATACATTACAGTTACAAATTTATTTATGTTTTGGTATCCCAACACACAAGGACACAGGTTTTGCCTAGTTCGAGAATCTTAGGTATATGTAAATATGTTATGTAAATGTTATGTTTGAGTTTGATTAATATAGTTAGTATGTAATTAAGTTTAACCACACGTACATGTAAATATGTTTTAAGTAAATAAAATAAATTATTTTTATTTGGTATGTATGGATAAAGTATACAACCTATTTTTGAGATTTTTTTGCCAAAACTAACTGGCAACATTAATAAGGTAAGTGATACTTGTTTACCTGAATGAAGTGAAGATTGTGAGACAATTACTCATTATACATTTCCTCATTATAGGTGTGTATATACGAAAAAAATTACTTATAATATTTATTTTGATGAAAATATAACCATTTTATTTAATCTTAAAAATTAAGACAATAGTAAAGATAACCTTTGTTTTATTGGAGGCGCTCCAGTATTCATGCGTTATCAGACCAGGGGTGTAAGGTAACGAATGTAGAAGAAGCTTTTTTTTTTTTTTTGTTATAGACTAACTTGTTGCTAACTGAGTGGTTCTTACAACTTCACCGGACTTTGAGAGAAGAAGCTAGAGAGATATGTAGTCATCGTGATACATTGCACTCAATACTCACTACCTATTCCGCAAAAGACCTGGCGTGAAGATATGTATGAATGTATGTCTTAGAATTCATGTTTTAACGAGGGCATTTACGTTTCATCAAAAGCCACATCTATTGCTCATTTGTTTTGTCCATTTGTCTAATATACTTTATTAAAACTTGAACGATATTTCAAATGGTGACAAAATTGAAAACGCTCTTATATATGAGTTCTAACAATTGTCACATTAGTAAAAAATATATGTAAACTTTCACTGGGTTCATTGCACAAGTACAAAGGCTTATTCAGTTGTGAGAAATTATACTTATTGACAGGTTTAGGAACTAGCATTATGTAAGATTTATTAGACAGGTAGCTGTTATGTATTACATAGTATTTTTTGTTTACTGCAATTATGTAAAATATGAAGACAGTTATAATTAAGAAATATTAAAAAGAGAGGCTACTTTTTAGGTAGCCTCGACTTTTAATATTTTCTTAGTCCTTTTTAAAGTTTAGTCTAGATTTATAGTGTTATTTAATTAAATCAGGTAAGATGTTTTTTAATATGAATAATATTAAACGGGCGTGTTTGTATAGTACATGGCACTCGATACTCGACTTGAAATCGAAACTTGCATTTGTAATCTATACAAATAAATAAAATTGGAGTGTAATTATTAAAATAACCGCTTTTTACTAAATGCATATATATGTTTACAAGGTAGATATACCAAAATATCAATTTTTAGATTTTTTTCTGTCTGTACCTATAACTGTCTATCAGTCGGTTTGTACCTAGTAATCTTTAAAACGGATGGACCGATGTTGACGGGACTTTCACTGGCAGACAGCTCATGTAACAAGGAACGGCTTGAGATACTTTTATTTTAGCATTTCATGTGATGCTATAAGGATGTATTACACTATTAAGTAATATGTAATACACGAATAAGTTTTAACTGGCAGAAGATTTTTTTTGTATAAGGAAGCCAAAGAAAGAAAAAAAGAAAAAAAAAACGAATATCGCGTATTCAAGAAGCACGACTATTACATTAAACGTAGCTCATATCGGGCTGGAATGTTTAGAAGCCTCTAGCAGTAAATTTGTAGTGTACCTTGCGCTTTGGTTTTTTTGTTTTTAATAATGCGCTTGGTGAATATATCAACTTCAAATAAATTGCTTTTTGAATGGCAACACAAGCATTTTTAGTTACTGCCCACGCGCTTTCCACAATACTGTTATTATTGTCTGGAATTCTTACGAAATATTTTAGCTAGCAAGACTCGCTTCTAATTCTGTTTTCTTCAGTCATGTATATTCTAGAAAGTGTAGAATGTAGATACTAAACTTTGCATGGCCGGAGAACTAAAAAGAATTATGTGACATTTTATTTTCAAAGACAACTTTTCGTAGTTGAGCGATTCCATTAAATAATTTAGACAATTTATAAACACTTTTAACAAGTGTACCTACACATATTAAGGTATATGAAAAAGATAAGATATGGTGGGATTCCTCCAAATTTTAACCCCCGTAGTCGCGGGCAAAAGCTTGTAGATAATAAACAAATTTTAGTTGTGATACTATAATATCAACACTTCCAATGAATCAACTACTTTCTTTAATACTAAGTATTCATTGTTTTATAATAATTTTATTAATATTGGTCCTTCTTTTAGTTGTGGGATTTACAGGAACACATAGTATACTTGTATAATATCAACTGAAATCGGGATTTTACGAATCGCCGAAACGAGTTTCAGCACTCTACTCACCGTTATAACGTCAGTGCTCACCACTTATGTATTATTTACGCTTGGAATGATAGTGTATCGGCATTGATTCACAAGTCCCTAGTTTAGGGATAACGTCAGCGATGCCAACTGTCATATTCCATTTGCGATTGTAGAATAGTTTATGTACTTCCTTAATAACTACGTTTTACATTGTATTCTCTTGACAACACACCATAACCACCTTTGGTGTCTATATGTGACGTGTATACCTTCAGGAAATCCAGCTCTTCATCAGCCTTTTAATGATATGAAAATATTTTGTATCTTGGTTTAAACAACTACTATAGAACAGAAATATTTATTTAAGAAGATGACAAAATGTGTCCTAAATAAACAAAATTTTGAGTAAAATAATGTCTCTGTACACACACAATGTAATGAAAAAGGAAAAGATTGAACTCAAATATATTATTATTAAAATATTGTATAGATCGTTATGATACAAACAAAAGTTACTTAGTTAATTGTGCTTAAGTCATCTAGCATATTAACATGTCAGATATATTGTTTTTTAAGCGAAACAGGTAGGAATTTATAATATAAGTGTTTTCCCAATTGTTTTTGTTTCTTCGATGTTTACAAAAGCATACTACGATTTGCTTATTAGTAAATTTAATTAAAGAGAATAATTATGTACCTATATTTCAAGATCTTTTAAATATTAGTGGAACGATGAACGTAGACAAATATCAAAACATAGTTTAAAGTATTGAAAGTTAGAACAAATATCAAAATATTAGCTTAAACATTTTTATATACGACAGCGAACAAACGCACGGCACACCTAATGGTAAGAGACGAGATGTGCAAGACTACCGGCTACCCGAACTTTAGTACAATTCAGAATCCTCTAGTCTAGTCTATACCATCTTTAACCGATAAAGCGTGAAAACATTACATTTTTGAAGAAAAGATTCATTTTTCAAAAATTCAAGTTTCAAAAAGATTCATATTTTGAAAGAACTTAAATAAAATGAACGAATACCCGAATGTCAAGCTAGTAAATATATAATGAAGCAAAAACAGGTCAGTGACTGTTTCGCGTCTGTTTGTTTACCGATTCTTCTTATTTTATAGCTAACTCTTATTAAAATAAAATTATAGTTTTATCATACTTTCAATAACTATTATGAGTTTCGACAAACTAGAAACCCATAATATGCTTACCTAATTCATCGAAATTTAATATTATTAATAAATACTAAGGCAACGACCGCACTTTAATTATTTTTCTATTATAATCAATTACTTGTTATACATCACTGTAAATTTTCATAAAAAATAGCTCAGATTAAAAAATTAATTTAATAAAAAAATGGTTGATTTGGTTTAAATGAGTAGTGGTTAGATGGAATTGAAAAAAAAAATCTATCTAATGAAAAAAAATCTAACAGTTATTACTCAAATTTTAGGATCTTAGAAATCTTTATTGATTAATAGAAATATTTGTTTCATTTAAAATTAATGTTCGAATTCATTATAATTAATTTCAATATTAACCGAAGTCAATTTAAAACCCGTGCGTCTAAAAAATTATTCTACACCATTAAGAAGTACGATATTCACCAGATGAAAGGTCAAAGAAGTTGTTTGCCACAAGGCTAACTATATCGTCATCAAGGTTGAAAATAATCCCGTCATACCAGACAGCGATAACATACAAGAATAACATGTTACTATTTTTAAAACGGGTCGAATTAACGGCACGCGTACCTTCCAGCATTTAGTCTGGCAAGATACCCTTCAGGAGGTATATTTGTATTAAATACAAAGCACGCGTTTTAAGCGTTGACGCAGCTTTTTCCGCGAAATCGAGAAGCGCTATTTCAGTGCTATTAGCTAAGAGAATTATTTTTGTTATGTGAATTAGTCATGAGCCAAGGTTGCCAGGTGAGAAGCGTATGTGAAAACCTAAAGCGTTTATTAGTGCTAGATTACATGAAGCGCTGAGTTTTTTTTATACCTTGTGCGGCGATGGGGTTCGTGCGAGCGGCTTCAGTGCCGAGCTCTAACTGAATCACTGGTAGGCGGTGCGCCCACGCAATCCGCCCAAGCTTACCGCTTCACCTGCAGTTTTTCATGATCAAATAATTGCTTATGAAAAAAGGTTTACTTATTTTATTTTTTAGTATATTATAACAATCTTAATATCTATTATTTAAGACAACTGGAATTTGGACAGCGGTAATAGTAAATTTATTTTACACAAATATATTTTTATATATATTAATTAAGAAATAAATAAATATCGTCATATTCCCGAAAGGGTAGGTATATCAATTCCTTCGCCATATCAGGCTTAAATCCCGGATTTCCTCATGAGGTTTTCTTTCACCCTAAGGGCACTCAGAAAATGTACCTAAGTTAGAAAAACCTGGACTACCAAAACGAAAGTTCAAAGTACGTATCACGAGGCCACCGGGGCATTATTTTAATTAGTCTTAAAGGTAATTAATACTAAGAATATTAAAGACTGCTTAAAATAAGAATATTAAAGGCTGAAAGAAAATGAAAATTACATTTTATTTATATTATTATTCCGCGATAAACATGGTTGGCGTTCATTCAAAAGTGATGACGTCTTGCTTATTTACCTTCACTCGTTATAATATGTATGACACTTACCCGGGAAAAAAACGTTTAACAATGCAGTCCTTGAACTTAAACCGTCGTGCTAATGAGCCGTGACACAAAGATCTCTTATACCCGGCGTCCAAGCTACGAATGAACGCTTCCTATGTTAATAATAAACTTAAATTTATTTATCATTAAACTATTTATAAACTAGACAAGTGTATATATATGATACGCCGTAAACACTGACGTTGTTTCTTGGAATTCACTTATCATTGTATCTGAGTGTTACTGACATTGCACTCTCAAAATCCACGGGAATATTTCAATAAAGTTTAAGAGCCTTGGTGGCCTTGTGGTACGCGCTTCGGACTTCTATTTTGTTAGTCTAGGTTCGGACTCTGCCACGTACGAATGAATTTTTAACTTAAGTACATTTTTTGAGTGCTCTTACGGTGAAGGAAAACATCGTAGAAAACCCAGTATTTGTGCCCAATATGGCGACGGACTTAACACATGTCACATCATGAGACCTAATATCGTTGGCTAATCGTGGGTGCAAGTGTACCTTTGCCTACCCTTTCGGGAATCATTTAAAAAGGTTCACTTACCTTCATGGTTATTTAAAAATATATATATTTTAAAATAACCATGAAGCTAAAGGCATCTGCAGGCAATCTGCAGATTACACTCTTAATAACGACCTGTTTGATATCTCTAATCTATACTAATACTAATAACATTATAAAGCGGAAGAGTTTGTTTGTTTGTTTGTTTGTTTGTTTGTTTGTTTGTTTGTTTGTTTGTTTGTTTGTTTG
>DVZL01005851.1:0-11767 GCA_018236625.1 Lasaia peninsularis
AAGGCAAACAAGCAGACGGATTTCCTGATGGTAAGAAATACACGTCGCCTATAGACACCAAAGGTGGAAATGGTACGCTGCCAACCTGAGACTGGGATGGTAGGCCTCTTACGTGTGTAAGTTTACCGGCTACTCTACTCTCTAAACCAGAACACGACAATGGCAAGCACTGACACAATTGTGGCAGGAAATTCGCACTTGTAGCATGAGAAGACTCACCATTATCATCTTTAGTGTCTGCATGTGACCATTCTCTGCTATCATCAGCAAAGCCACAACCTTGTTTACTTTTTTATTATATTATAAAAAAAACAAATAATTATTCACCAGCAATTTATAAATAATTGACCACAAAAGGTCAACTCGTTTGATAATAAAATTGAACACATTTACAAAATTTTCAATTATAATTTCAAGGTGGTTCACTAAATTATGTTTAGGTTATAAATCACAAATAAACGTTCAATAGACCGTGAAAGAAGTACGTTTTGACCTTTCATAATCAATTATTGAATTTAGACCAATTTGAACTTTTATTTTTTTTAAAACCTGACGAAGAGACGTCTAAACGAGAAGACCTATAAACTGTGTAAAGGTCGTAGATCACTTACATGTCCCTGTTACGCCTCTCCTAAAAATGTTATTCAAATATGGGCTTTAAGGCTTGACCTTGCGATATAGTTTATAATGGCAACATAATTTAGCCACCTAATGTGCCATTATAAACTATATCGTAAGGTTATGTCATAAAGCCCGTATTTGAAAGAATTTTTTTAGGCGAGGCGTAGCAGGGGCCTGTAAGTGAGCTGCGACCTTAAGTCCTACAGATGTCGCAGGTGCATTGTCCGGCTGTTAGACTTTATGTGCAAGTCTACCGACTACTCAGACCGGAACATGATAATGTCCGCCTATTTTAGTTTTTTCCATGGGATTAAGCAGCGAACAAGCTCACAACTCTCCCGAGATGACAAGCCTAATGTGATAGTTTACCTGCTAAACAACTGTTGGTACTGGAACATGGCATTATGGCGATAGGAATAGGTAAGGCGGTGGATTCCCGGGCGAGTTGTATTATTACAGGTCTTGTTGGTAATTACCCATCTAATATATTCTCGTCTGTATTATATTCTGTGTTTAATAAAGTATACTTACCTGGGAGATCTTAACTGGGAACACGAAGAAAATTAATAGTTTATTCTCTATTATATAAAAAAGGGGTTCCATAATCAATGAAAATGGCAAAAAAATCACATTTGTGATCTGGGAGTACTCTTTTTATTTTAATTCTGTTTTTAATTATAACGGAAATACATCATCTGTTAAAATTTCATGTGTTTAGCTATCACAGTTTACGAGATACTGCCTGGTGACAGACACACAAACGGACAGCGTAGTTTTCGTAATGGGGTTCCGATTCCTTTACGGAACCCTAAAACAAAGCAAGAAAAATTTATGCATGAATGCGAATGCAAATGCACGAACCCGGGTTTCCTCAAGATTTTTTTTCACCATAAGACCACTAAAATATATTTAAGTTAGAAACTTACTGATATTTAACGGGGACGACCTGGATCACTGGAATTGAAATTCGATTCGCTAATCATTAGACCACTGCGGGCCGGTAAAACCGATGTAAATACACATATGAGTGTGTTTAAAGTTAATCAAGCACGCTACACTCTGTTTCTCTTGAATAGTGTAATATATATTAAACTTAATTTGTTCCTGGATTCAACTTTTAATTAACTATGTTTTAGAACTAATCAACCGCTGCAAGCTAATAAAAATGTATCTAATGAAGGAATAAATTCGAACGAACTTCAAAAGCTTCTATGTTAAGATTTTGGTAAAAATATTAAACTTTTATAAAGTCATAGAAAAAAAACATTAATTAAGTTATTATTTAAGTTAAAAACAGAACCTCATTACTAAGATTCCTTTGTACGTCTGTCTGTTACCGGGCTATATCTCATAAAACGTGTTAGCTAAAATTTTGAAATTTTCACAGTTGATATTTTGTTTTTGTTTTTAATACCGCTATTAGAAAAAATACAAAAACAGAACAAGATTAAGATTAGTTGTAGCAGTAGTAAGATTAATATTGAAAGGAAGCTTCCATATAACAAACTACATTTTGCCGTTTTTACATATAACAGCACGGATTAGTGCTTAAGAGCGATTCGCAATTGGCCACTTTTTAATACGCTTTTATTAGCTTGGGTTGTACGTATGTATGTATGTATGTATGTATTTTTGTAGCGGAATCTTTAAGCTTGATTTTCGCCAAGTTCCATCAATCGGATTGATTCGAAACTTTGCACACCTATCAAGGCCTCCTATCTATATCGATGACAATGCAATAATATGAAAACAGTTCCTCATTATCCTTATTAGGACCGCCAGAATTAATAAATTCTTTTATAGATCCTTCTTGGGAATAAATTCGACCTTATTGCGATAATCAAAAGGTATAGAATCGTGTCTACAATGTTAAATAATATAATAGTTAAAAAAATGACAATAGATGTCGCTGACCGTTAAAGAATCGCGCAAGATTGAAGAACAACTGAATCGTATATATAAAATGTTAGACTCTCATTTTTATATATATATACGATTCAGTTAATTTTTGGATCAATTTCTATTGATTGATGATACTAAGAATTAAATCTTAAAAATTTTACTTAATTCCCCTTTGCGATGATTACGCGAAGACTAAAAATTCAAAAATAAATAATGGGTTAAAAAAATTAAAAAACACGCTTTTATTTCTTGTACACCTAAAAAGTAAAAACTAGAAAATAATTCTAAGTTATGAAGAGTTCATGTTACAGGGATAGAAAACCAAACTTAAGTTTTTAACAAAATAATTTAATTCAGGGTAAAAAGTTTGATTTTCTCCCCCTGTAACATGAACTCTTCATAACTTAGAATTATTTTCTAGTTTTTAGGTGTACAAATAATAAAAGCGTGTTTTTTAGTTTTTTTCAAACTATTATTTATTAAACATAACTTACGTTTTTTTTAAATAGTCGATCGGTTTTGCGTTTTACAGCATCATCAGGGCTAAAATTTAAGTTACTAACTATTTCATTTCAAATTTACCATTTTCCGTTGGGGAAAACCCGACGCTATTTTAACTCAATTTTTGATGTGTTAATACGCACCCATAATAGTTATATTAACGATCGCAAGCAAAATTATTACAATTAACTTAAGTTATAACTGGTCGGCAATTTCAATAGGAACTTTCAATTATAAGGAATGTGTGAAAAAGTATATGTGTTTCTCATTTAAAATATGAGTATGTGTGAACCTTCACTATCGTTCTTTATGTTTTGTACATGATTATATCCATAGAAAAATAAAAACGGAAGCTCGTTTGGATACAGAACTCTCGAAAATTTATCAATACTGCTATAAAATATTGAAAAGTATACCTCATCTTCATTTTACTAGAGATTCGCCTGCCCATAACTCTAGTGCCGTCTGATCGATGTCGAAACGCAACCAATTACATCTCTTGTCATTGGAAAGTAATTTACAATCGCCTCTGTGTATTTATCATGAGATAAGACTAAGTTATTATTACATACATTTGTAACTACAGCGGGAGGCAGATACGATTAACGCCTACTTGTATCTGAGACAAAAACCGTCACCTACAACTTTAATACTCCACTTAAAGCCTCTGTGTTTTGTACAAACTATCTATTATGCTATAAACTAAGATTGGTAGCTTTGCTGCTTCTCTACCATATTTAATTGCTTGAACTGGATGAAAAACAACTTTGACGACTCTCGACGTTGATTTTACTTCGTAATTATGCATTTTGTTTGGGGTTTTGGGATTATAATTCATAATAATTATCCTAATATCAAGTCTCACATTTGATACGCCTCTGTAGTGTTTACACTACAGAGCTATGAGAGAGGGTATGGCTGTCCCCTGTTAAGACCGTTAGTCGCGTAGGGTCCCGGGTGCAATTCTCAGTTCGAGCAGCTTTTCTTAAATATTTTTCAGAATTTTTTGAGAAAGCATTACATTGCCCGGAATCAAAATGTGCCCGAAGTGGCGATAGGCTTGCCATCTATCACATCATTTGTCTTAGTACTTGGGCTAATCGTGGGTGTTCTAATATATCTCCTGAACTTCCTTCCTTCTTTCTTTACTTTACGTTTATGACACCCATACAATCCCATAGCGAGTAGTAACTTGAACTTGTAATCTAGGCCAAGGGCGAGTTGGACTCGCATACGAATGGTTTTGCATCATTATCTTTAATAATATAAAATACAAAAAAATCACATTTCTCGCATGGGAACCTCTTAAAAATATTTTATTCCTCAACAGAAATGGGTACTTACATCATTTATAAAAAATTCAACGTTATAGCTATCACGGTTCATAAGATACAGCCTGGTGACAGATAGACAGAAGGACAGAAGAACAAAACCCGGTACCTCGTACTTCAATATTGAACGCTGATTACCCTCAACAATGGAATAACTTTATAATACTCTATATGTGTGTAATAATGGAGAGAAACAAAAGCAACGAAAGATATACGAGTCGATCGTTTACTTAATTAATGGCTTTTCATCGCCTTAATTGTGAAGGCTAGTACAGTCAGTTAAATATAAAAATGTTGAGATGGATAAAAAAACAAACCAAGTTCGAATCGTACTCGCGGATAAAGGGTTCCATTCCGAATTTATATTGTACTAGCTTTACCCCAAAGTGAATTTTTTCTAACTTTCAAAGAGCAGATTTTTTTTTCCGAGAATACTCAATGCGTAAAAATTTAACGGTTAAATGTAGCCTATGTGTTATTTTTATTGTAAAGTTTCATCAAAATCCGTCCAGTAGTTTTTTCATGAAATAATAACAAACATCCACACATCCATCCATACTTACAATCTTTCGCGTTTATAATGTTAGTAGGACGAAAATAGCAAAAAATAAAACGTTGTACACATACAACTCTAAAGTAATTGTTTTTGAGACAATTTTTGAGTGACAATATGTTTTTAGATATTCTAAGAATATATCATTAATATGAAAGACTACTCGTCGTCTTTCCCGCTATCTAAAAATAGATAGAGACATCTTTTGGCTGCGTCAGGTCGTTCTTTGTATAGTCCCTTTTAAATATTTAGTTTATTTCTATTTTTCGTTGTTACAGTGGCAATAGAAATATATAATCTGTTAATATATATCAACAGTCAAGCTATAACAAAGAGATGGATAGTGGAGACTTCCCGTTCTTTTCCTTAAGGTACGGAACCCTAAAAATATTGAACCGATGAAAAAATATAGTTCCCTGCTGATGCAAAGGGATATTTATTAAAATTAACTCGCTAGGTATCATTCGAAGACTAAAAGTAAATGCAAATAGTGATTACGTCTAGATAAACGTGAATTATGTTGATGAATGTATATTTACTAAAATAGAATCAAACGTAAGAGCTGGTGTCAACTTATTTTTGCATAATGATCATAAAATACCAAAATTTCACATGAGAAAACTTCGTGAACAGAATAATTGCATACAATAAGTCTGGTCCAGTAAAGGCTCGTCCACATTGAGACGCAAAATCACTTTTAGTTTTGAAAAAAAATACATTAAAAGTAGACCAAGTTCGAGTGGAACTCTTGCAGGAGTAGTTCCGCGTTGTTTCTAAAAACGATTAATGAAATAGCGTTTTACACATACGTATATTTATATTAGATTATCTGCGAATAGTGACATCTATTGTTTGGCTAGGATCGTTCATTATATGGTACAAGCGCCACGGTTCATAAGATTTAGCCTGGTGGCCGACAGACGGACAGCGAAGTTTTCTATTCTTGCCCTTAGGACATAGAGCCCTAAAGAAATAAAATTAGTCATCTAATGGTGGTAAAATTTAATGTCATTTGACTCTCAATAATAACAAGATTAATTTAGTTATTAGAAACATAATTATCCTTATCAAATTAAATTTTGAGGTTATATAATTTAATTGGTTAATTCTACCAACAATATAATAATTCCTGAATTAATGATAATATAAAGCAAAATTACAATTTTTATTTTGACATGATAACAAATATAATAATTTTGCAGCACCATACTCTATTGCTGAATTAGCCGTTCAAAAAACACAGCCTAGTAGAAGTCACGGGGATGTATTACGAATTCTCTTATTTTAACGGATGAGATATGCGATATATGTGTTAATTATATTACGTATGATAACAGCTATTAAACGATAAAAACAAACAGTGAAACATTAATTTATTCTATAAAGAACTCTATCAACATGGGAAAGTTTGTGAAAATTCTACAATGTTTGAATATTTGAATGTAATTTTGTTATTTAACCGTATTTCAACAGTATTAGTTGCACACTGTTAATTTTTTGGAGGGCTAACTGTGGTAGAACTAAAAATGTTTACTTAACTGAACTGCATTATTCATTGATTATCGAAGTCGTTATCGCCACTTCCACATTAGATAAAAAATTAAAGTAGATATTTATATTAAAGTAATTTTGGTGTATAATAAGAATTCTTAAAAATAACATTTAAAGGTTCTATGAGTGCGTGCGACCGTGCGTGTGCCTTTGTGTCTGAGTGTGATCGTGCATGCGTGCATGCAATATTTGTATGAGTTATTAGAATAATAAATAATAAAATAATATCGACTTTTAAGAGGATACATTTTTACCTAATAATAATAATGAGTTTTATAATTATTCTCTTCACACAAACTCCTGACATCCTCGGACAATATAGAGATATTTAGTCGTAGAACGTCAACCTACCAACCGAGTACCTACTTCCAAATTCGCATATCTGTTTTGTCAATCTTATATTTCAGTTTACAACTTAAAGGGCCTCTTTCACCATGTTTGAGTAAAGTTAAAAGTAAGCTCATGAGTAAATGCAGATAGCATTTTCACAAAGTCCGAGTAATGTAGAATGGAACTTATTTACTTGATAGTTTTATCTGTCAAGTAGTGCTAATCAACGAGTAGTTAATTGATACTTTACTCAGACTTAGTGAAAGAGGCCCTAAGTAACTTACTTAAAGTACGTGTGTGGTACCCGTAATGCACACGACGAACCCAATCCACCGGTCACGTGCCAGATCGACATCTGTGACTCCGTTAATTAAGCTTATATGTACAACATTGCAAACATTAAACCACTTTCAATACACATATTGTTGGCCCAAGACTACTTATAATTAAACGCTGTAATGGTTCGACTACGGAGCCACTGTTAAGTAGAGCTTGTATTGTTTTAATGGATGAAAAAAACTAGAAGGTACAAATTTATTTATATTTTCATAAATTTGAATTTAGATTTTCTTATTTCATAAAAAAAATGAAGACTGATTTGTGTTTGTTAGAAAGATACGGATGCTAATAATCTTTATTTATGAAATAGCTGTGCCCGCGACTTAGTACGCGTTTTTATTTAATCACTTTATTTTAGACATTTCTGAAAAATAAAATTCCAAAATAAAAGTAGCTCTTTCTTATTTCATCAGTTATGTGCCGGTAAAAATGCCATCAAAATAGGTCCAGCCGTTTCAGTAATTAACGAGTACAGACAAAAAAATTAAGAAAATATTATTTTTGTATATGTACTACCTTATAGATATACATATTCATTTTACTAAAAAATGGTTATTACTTATTTATTTGTATATATAAGGAAGGTTTACACCAGGATTAGCACCAGGATGTTACGAGTAATAAAAATAGTGTATCGATCTACTTTTTTATGAGGTAAGACAGCAAACAAGTACACGATAGATGTTGTAGGTGCGATGTTAAATTAAAGTGCATAAAGGAAGTATTCATAAAGAAATTAGTGTATCGTGTATTTTCTCAATACCGCCAAATCTCATTCAATGAGCTCAGTTAAGAATATCACTGATTTACTTAAGATCCTAACATGACGTTTTATCAAAATGAAACGGAAAGAAGTACAATAGCTGCCGGAAGAAAGGACCGAATAAAATTGAACGACGTAAAAAGTAAAACAAATATAAAAATAATTGAAGTGGAGATAGACAGGCCACACGATAAGAGAAAGGAAGGAGAAATGGACAAAAATAATAATCAAATTATACCCGAGACAGTGAAAGAAGCAGAGGGAGACAAAAAAAAGGGGTGAGAAGATGATATCAGGAAAATAGCAGAAGTGTTTTATTCTTCTAATGCCAGTTTTTTTTCTATTTACTTGACAATAGAGATGTAAAGCAGAGTATTTAGCTCGGATGTAGGCATCAATTGCGCTCTCGCTACTAATCTATTAAAAAAAATAAAAATAAATTACCTAATTGATTTGCTAGTCCAGCGAAAATAATTGTGATTATTGTATCGTGCTTAAACAGAAAAGTCTGTATGTACCTAGTAGGTGTTTACCCGAAGTCACTATAACGCTTAGTGCTTGACGTTTGTGAAGCATTGTCTAAATCTCCTGATGGTGCTTCGGTTACGAAAGTTAAAACATGCGTTGACTGCATAATGTTGCGGATATTCTTGGTGCTCCTAAACAGAGTAGGTAATGGTTGTGTGTGAGTTGATCGGGTATTATTTGGGGTCTTCGACTTCGGGTAAGCACCCTTTTAGTACTACATGCAAGCTTTTTTGTTTAAGCGCGCCACAATAATCACAATTATTTTCACGGAACTAGCAAAAAAATATTTATTTTTGTTTGACTAAGGATTTCCGCAAACTAACATCTGACTCTATCAATTACTAATCTACTATTAATGTTTAGAAAAGGTGTTAAGTTTAGGCACAATGTAAACAAACTCTTATATGTATGTTGAATATGTTTATTTTGAACTTGATGAATGACACTTACGGCCATGTCAAATATTAAAAAAAAACTAGATCATGTCACTAGCAATCAATGGGGTTGTCACACTACGACACACCCAATTACTAAATTTCAATATGTCTGAGCAAATGATACTGGCCACTGAGGTTAGGTAAATTTGAAAAAAAAATGATAAACCCACCAATGCATCGTAAATATAACTAAACAACTGCTGAGTTGCCTCATTCCTTATCGTTTGAGCGAAATCATAGGCATGTATAGTAAAAAATAAACAAATATGCATGTATGTCCTTAACGTTAGCCTGTAATGGATACAGTCGGGAACTCGTGCGGTTACATATTACCCATTCCTTCTCAAACTGGTCCCAATATCGCTTATTATGTATCGCTTTTGTGTTAATCATATCATTCGCTCAGTATGGCGAGAGTGGCTACCGGTCGACGGTCTATTAATAAAAGCGAGCACCGAACTGGCGAGAATGTTCGCAACCTGCTATTGTAGTCCAGTGGTTAAGGAATTTGTCTTTTTAATCGCACTGACTCTTGTATCCCCCGAGCCTATTATTAGGGTTAATTGGAATTATTAAAGTTGTTTTATTAATCCAGGAGTTTAAGCGTGCTCATACGTAGTGTACTTACGTCCAGGGGTTGTGAAACTATTCATTTGCATCAATTTTTTTGTTCAAACCATCAAAAAGAGGCGAGCTTAAGTTAACTGGGTTACTGCAAACATGACTACTGGTAGCACAGTGCTGTGCAGCAAGTCGCTTGGGTAGGAATCCGCCGTCTTACCTATTCCTGCCGCCATAATTATATTGGCGCGTTCTGGTTCAGTGGGTATTCTAATTACACATAAGGTCTAACTGGCCGACCAAATGGCAGCGTCGCAACTAAAACATCTACGGTGTCTCTTTGTCTTGATTATCTATTACTAGTAGGAGACCCATGTCAATGTTGCTTGTCGCTGTCTTGTCCCATAAAAAAATATTAAAAAAAACATAGTGTATTAAATTGGAGCTAAGACAATGAATAATGTAACATGTGCATTTTTAGTTAAGTCTGGTAGCTAAATAAAAATAGTTCTTCATTAATAATTAATATTTAGAAAGTATGCAAATACGAATGTCTGTTTTGGTATATATTCATACCAGGTCCCTTGTAGGATATGTAGAAAGCATCGAGTGTCATGAGCCCATGATAATTGAGTAGGCATTTATAAAAATGCTTAGAGACCTTAAACCCAGTCTGTGAAGAGACTTAATGCAGATGACACACATGTATCATCTTTATTAAAATACATTTTTACTGAACAAATCTTGTTTATATATTATACGTTTATTTTGTCATAAACTTAGCTATGCCCGCGACTTCTTCCACGATTTTATTTAATTATTTTATTTTATGCATGACTAAAACAAAATTCTAAAATAAATGCATCCTAAGCCGCTAAGCCGTTCCTTATTACATCAGCTATCTGTCAGTGCAAGTCATGTCAAAATCGGTCTAGTTGTTTCAGAGATTAGCGGGTACAAACAGACAGACAGATAGACAAAAATCTAAAAAATATTGTTTTGGTATATTGTGTACCATGTCAACATCAGTGCCCTTAGTAAAATGCGGTTATTTTAATATTACATAGACACTCCTATTTATTTTTTTGTAGATACACATACATATTATCTTCACACCAGAGGCGCAAGCACGAAACTTTCTCGTTATAGTATGGTTATCGTGATCGAATTATTTTGTATGCAAATCATGTCAGCGCCGCTACGGTGTTTTATGGAATATAATGATTTTCATACAAAATAATTCGATTACGATAACCATAACGAGAAAGAAAACGAGAGAGAAATTTCGTGCTTGGGCCTCAGTTCCCTTACGAGGTAGGCAGAGAGTATCGAGTGCCAAGTATGTCATCATGTTCCCTACATACTTGTCTAGCTTCCTCCACATTCGTTACTCTCCTCATACAAACAAGTCGGTTTTAGGGACTCTTGACTCTAATACGCAAGTTATCTGGACATAGATTGTCAATCTAGATCTTCCCGGATACCTAAAGGCATCCGCATTTGCATCATTGTACATCTATATATATAAAATATATATATATAAAAGAAAGTCTGGTTTGTTACAACACTTATAACTCGAGATCCGCTGGACCAATTTTCATGGTTTTTGATTGTCTTCGCCTTGAATAGCCGAATAGATCTTAAAAACAATGAAAACTAGATAAATAAATAATTATTACGAAAAGTGAAATATTTTCAATAAATGATTAGTAGATGTCAAGCATTAATTGTCGTTCATCCTGTCAAATACTGTAATTATTGATATTTATGCATTGTCTGTATTTTTTTAAAAATCAATTAAAGAGGTTTAAAAATGCATTAAGCAGTTACATAGAAATTCCTCAAATATTCATGCGTTGATATTGTAGTCATATGTATTTCTAAATATAGCAAAACTACTACTGCTAAAGTTCCTTCACTACCAAAGGTTTGCAACATCTGAGCTAAGTCTAGACAAATTAATCATTCTATGATGCAACTCTAACAGTAATGATTTTAAAAATATTTATTTATCTTCATCTCGATCATTAATAAACATTTAGTCACCCAAATTGGCTTTTAAATGATGTAGAGATTATTAATTTTCACTAAAATTTTTATAAGAACACTAGTTATTTAACACTTTGTAATATATTTTGTGACTTTTAAAAAATCCTCCGTTTTTTCTACTTATTTCTTAATACGGAAGGTGTTTATAAATCCGTACTAATATTATAAATGCAAATGTCTGTCTGTCTGTTACGCTTTCACGCCTAAACCACAGAACTGATTTTGATGAAATTTAGTACAGAGATAGAGTTGACCTTGAGGAAAGGCATAGGTTTATTTTTAATCGACTGCAATAAAAAGA
>DVZL01005852.1:0-11765 GCA_018236625.1 Lasaia peninsularis
GGACTTCTTCACGCCTATTATCCCTTCAGGGGAAGGCAGAGGTATGCTAGTATATCCACGACTCGTAAGACCAGTAATATACTAGAATACACCCATGATTATCCAAGGTACTAGGGCCCTGATGTGATAGGTTGCAAGCCTATCGCCACTTCGGGTACATTCTAATCTCGGGCAATGTAATGTTTTACTCAGAAAAATCTGAAAAACATTTAGGAAAAGTTGCCCGACCTGGGAATTGAACCCGGTACCCTACGTGACAAACGGTCTTAACAGGCGACAGCTGTACCGTTACACCACAGAGGCGATTAAAATTTAATGTTAGTTTAAAATTGGATTTTTGGAACTGTACCGAATATTATATTATTAAGTAAGACCGCTATTTTGCATTATTAAGTACGTAAGTACTGATTTAATATGGTGTTAGACCACATTATTCTAGTATTAATCAATTATTGCAAAAAATACAAAAGTTCCAACTCTATATAAATGTGGTTAGCTATTCGTGACTAAATCCGACTAATGTGTAGCTTGCATAGAATCGGTCCGCAAAGGAGATAGCAATGACAGTATTAATTCATTGCGTCTCTGAAGTCCGGGAACAAGACGTAGGTCATTATCTTAGTTTCCTGCCGTAGGAATTCTAGCAGACTTAACACCCCGCATTTAGTTCACACGGGGATTGTTTGATGTGAACACGGTCTTTAAATAAAATGTCTTGCAATTATATTGTCTGAAATAAAATCACAACAAAGAATATGAAATAAATTCAGAAAATATAATATTTAAAGAAATATTCATCATAAATTGGACAAGTGCGATTTGCACACAAATTATTAAGGCTCGATATTTAAAAAAACAGCAACTAAAATCTAGGTTTATGAGATACAGCCTGATGACAGACAGACAGCAAAGTCTTTTTGTCCTTTGGATACAGAATCCTAATTAAAAAAAAACTGTTCATAAGAAATCATAATTTAATTTTTAAGTAAACCTACATACATGCACGTTTAAACCACTGAACCGATATTAATGTAATTTGGTATTGTGAAAGAGATAACCTTAGGAATGGATATTTGTTACAAAAACGGGGTTGAAAGGATCTAAGTATTAATTTAGTATTTAGTAAAATTAAGTAGAAGAAGGATATCCGTGTTGGTCCGGATCCTCTGTGTAGAATAGACCAACTGTCAAACTGCCTTTCTACCAAGCAGCTCATAAGAGACGAGCATAGGTTATCTGGGTCACTATCAACACGGCCACTGGTGGTACAGTGCTGTGCAGCAACTCGCCCGGGTAGTGATCCACCGCCTTACTTATTCCTACCGCGATAATGACTATGTCGTGTTTCAGTCCGGCAGGTAAGGTAGACGGTAGACCTCCACACCAGGCCTAACACACACAGCCACAGGGCAGCGGCGCACCTACAACATCTATGGTGTCTATAGACCACAGTTGTCTCTTACCATCAGAGCGCCGTGTGCTTGGTCACTTCCTTATATCATGAAAAAAAAGTAAATTGTGAAAGCTTGTTTTAAAGTTTATCATTGTAAAATATAAAACATGAAACTTTGGTCTTTGGACACTCAACGTGCTTCCGCAGATAACTCGATTAACTTGTGACGCTTGCGAAATCACGGAAAACAACTAGTTCTTTTTTTATTTCTGTTGTTTTGCTCTTTATAATTGAGACCATAGAATATAAAAAGACTATCTAATACCAAGTATCATAATTACTACATACTTGCTTTGCTTCCTCAATATTATTCAGCCATCTATATTCCCATCGAATAAATTTATTTATTTTATTTATTTTTAAACTATGACACAAGCTAAGACGACTTTACAAACACTGTATCCTTTGAGATTTTATGAGTAAATTATTATATTTTCCCGAGTATAAGAAGTGTGTCATCGTCACCATTTAATATGTTTGGTGATTTTTCCCTAAACAGTAATACCCTGACTTACGCTACCTCGACTTACGCGAATTCGAAGTTACACGATTTATTTTTCACAGAAGTTCTCGAACTTTGTAAACAAATAAATTTAGAAGTGGATAGTGATGACTTTTAAGAACTGTTGGATTCACACAATGAGGAGCTTACAATTGATGAGATGATAAAAGTGCGTGAACAAGAGGAAGATAGAACGTGAACAGTGATAAACTTGCTTCTTTGGACCCAGTTCAATAAGACGATCAAATGACACTTCGAAATTTGTCAAAAGCCCTCAGTTTATTTGAAAAAGAGTTAACAATTTTAGAAGGCATACACTCCAATGAAGATCGCATTTTACTAGGAGATATTACGACTGAAGAAAAAAATAATGTTTATGTAGTCTCCAGTCCCAATTAAACATACTTTGTATGTCTTGATATACAAATATGTACCCCAACTTACGCGAACTCGACTTACGTGGATAGCGCTCGGTCCCACCTATCGCGTAAGTCCGGGGTAACCTGTCCCTCGCTGTTTCCAAACCAGGCTAGTCAAGAAAATAATTGACAAAATAGTATGTTTTGTCAATTCAACAACAATTAGAACTTCTTTAATATGGTATTGATATATTTTCAGAAGAACCATTGTTATATTTAATCTTTCTTCTTTTCCGTCCCAGACCAATCCGATTCCAATATCAGTTATACTTTAAACTAGAAGTTTTGACAAGGGTGTTAGCTTTACACATAGCGACTGCTATCTGATCTTTGCAACCTAGAAGGGAAACCATGCATGATCCTAGAATAGGTCGAATTCGAATATCGAATTCAGATTTCCTCATGATTTTTTCCTTAATCGTAAGAACACTCAGAAAATGTACTTAAGTTAGAAAAACTTAATAGTACATGGGGCGTTTGAACTTGGGTATCCACGAGGCTATCAAAGCTATAGTTTACTAAATATTGAGTTAAAACTATAAAGTTTTCTTCACAAGTGCGCGTTGAAATCTTATGTTGCGAACGTTGATATTCCACGAATATTTCACTAATTTACATTCAATATATCTATTTGAAAGGCCTGTAACTGTAAACAGAACGTATAGGATTGCGTTATTCAAATATAGAGATGTGGTTTGTCAAAACAGATTGGTCATCAATGGTCAATTTACTAAATGTGACCAATTATGTTTATATTGATAATATAATACATATATGTTGCTGGGATAATAATCGTAGTATTTTAATTAAAATTATATATTGATACAAGTTGATGATACAAATAATTGTTTACTGAAGTTAGGAGAAGCTATAAACACCGTGATACGAGTAGCGGAGATAGAAACCGAAGAGTTATTTTTTAAATACTTTAATTTTAACTTACATAAAAAATACTTTATTTTTAAAATAAACTGACTTTTCTTTTTAAATACTGTCATTACATAATATAGTATTATAAAAAATTGTAAAATGTTTAAAACTGACCAGCCAGCTGCAATCGTTATTAGTGGAATACGTGTGTTAAAAATTAGAGATATCATTCATATCAAATTAATTAGATATCATTAAATTTTTTATAACAACTTTTTAACACAAAAAACAAAAAATTCAATTATACCTTATCAAAAAGTGTTTAATGATTTATAACTTGTAGAATATGACTAAAAGTGACAGAAGCAATCAATCGCAGCTCTTATCCAACTTGACGTAAATAATTAGTAAATAGAAAATTGTAAATAGAAAATTATTTTATTCCTTGAATGAATCTTAATTTTTTTTTACTTTATTTTACTAATTTTAATGTAATATAGCTTAGATTTAATTATTTACCTTATTATCTATTGTTTTAATTTAGCATTTCTTGTATTTTATAGATTTAAATTAAGTTCCATGCCGTTTTTTTTAATATATATTTTATTGATCGTTGACACCAGTTTGGTCAATTATCACGTAAAACAAAAATATATTTGGTTACTTTTATTTTTTTATTGTCAATTACCACGTAATATAAAACTAAAAGTGACCAAAGTGGCCGGTCAGCTACAATTTCTGCCATCCCTATTCACACCTGACGAAAACCCCCATTAATTGGAAGCTGCGCGCGCGCACGATCGGCCGCCAGCAAATTGACGCTAATAAACCCGTTAAGCAATTGATTTGTTGCCAGCACACTGGTTAGTGTAATCCAATTCCATTGAGATATCTATTTATCTTGCAACATCTATTGCACTTCATTATTATTTGTTTTCATTTCTAAAAGATTTTGTCACACTTGTAATTGTCGCATTTGCAATAGTGAGATCAGTATCAGAGGAAGTGTTGAAATAAAAATAAGAAAGGGCATCTCCAATGGTTCGGTCATGTGAAAAGAATGAAAGGTTTATCAAACAGATACACAATGTGAATATGGACGGCTGTAGGTATGTACCCGGGGAGACCTCGGTTTACTTTAAACGACAAAATCGCTCGTACATAATCCAAGGGTGTGGTCAAGAGTCTTCGAAAACAGTGTGTTTTTATGAAGAGAGCAATGATTATGAAGGAAGTATTGGAATCGTGATACTTGGTACCTGGTACTCTCTGCCTACATCGCAGGGGATCTAGCGTGAAGATATTTTGCCACAATTCCCAAAATCAATACATAATTAGAAGAGTTGGTTTCATTTTTAAGCACCTTGCACACTTGTATTGAGGGTTGTGAGTGTCAGCACATTTAAAATTTAATAAGCGTAAAACATCGAACAAGCATACGGTTCTCCTGATGACGAAAGAAAAATATCGTAGCCTATAAAACAAGTGTCAGTATGTAAGATTAAAATAAACACTTTTTACTAAGTGCATACGTATATTTGCAAGGTACCAAAACAATTTTTTTTAGAATTTTTGTCTGTCTGTTTGTTTGCTAATCTCTAAAAGGGCTGGACTGATTTTAAAGGGACTTTCACTGGCAGCTAATAATATAACAAGGAATGGCTTAGGCTACTTTTATTTTAGAAATGTATAAAATATATTAATATTGATTAAACAATAACGCGGACAAAGTCGCCAGCACAGCTAGTATGCTATAAAGCGTTACTATTTAGATATTGTAGCTGGGAAAATAGCATATTAGATCTGACATCTGACGGGACAGTGGCGCACCTACAAAATATTTGTTGTCTATAGCCACCGTATTTAGTATTTAGACTTTATGGTTACAAATCTAAAAGTAAATAAAAATTGGTAAACTAATTCACATAAAGCACATCAGTAATCAGATCAGTAATCCAAAAAAAGCCTCAGTGGACGAACGTGGTCCATACTCGACTTTGACGTATAAAGTCCCGGGTTCGATTTCCAAGTACGGCAATTTGTTCTATTAGTTTATTCAGTTTATTTGAAAAACGTGACGTTCTCTGAGATTGGATGGCTGGAGTTACTTCAAGGGATCTAATCTTCGTTAGTTAGACAGAACTAACTGGCCTGTCAAATTCAATTCAATTCAAAAATATATGTTTGTTATCTTCTGTTGTGTAAGCTTCTTCTCAGACTAACAAACGGACACATAGACAAATCGTTAATTGAAGTGGAATGAGGAAGGTAATGGTGTGATCATCAGACAATAACTGTCCGGTCCGCAGTGATGGGAGGTGGCTTTCTCATCTTCTTATAAGCCTATGTATTGTGTGCGCTTTTCCTCGTGAAAAACTTATGGGGTCGGTCGGTGACATCGTTAACTTTAATCTGCAGTTAATTCAAATTAAGTGTTATTTGAATATAATTAATTAAATATGTGTCTATGGTCGGGCGTAGTCGGTATCCCGGTCGGTCGGTCGTTTAAAGTAAAAGTATTCCCGAGCTTTCAATTGGTCTGAAAAATATTACCTGGATTAGTTTTGTGTCCGATATGGCGACCAACTTGCTACCTGTACCTAACAATATTGTCGGCTTGTATTTCGTTCATTACAATCGTGATTGCATAATAATATGTACCTCTGGCGACCTCTTCTGGGATATAGGCGTAACGATATTTATGTTTAATTATTATTATATAATACATTACTTTGTTTAGTGGACGTTAACTAGTCGATTTGTGCCTTTTTGTATAAACAGCTTGTGTGTATCGAATACTATTATTGGTAATTTTATTTCATTGTTTTTATTTTTTGTCATTAATGCTTGTCATGTTCAAGTTTTTTAAGTTTTTTAAGTATACTTACAAACTAAGTTTTTAAAAAATAAATCAATTACTTAGTCTTGAAATAAAGATAAACTAACTAGAAGAACTATTAGCGATTATTGTGTAAGTTTACAAATTGAAGGGTTTTTGATACTTAAAAAGTTTAATAATCTTCCAGTCTCAAATATCAATCAACATTTCAATATTTCATTCACAAAAGACATAAGTATTTTGTGAATATTGAAATATATTGAATTATTTATAATAGCTGACAAAATTATCTGTTTTCTCGAATTTTGCTAAGATTATTACGTTATTAAGAGCTTAGGTGCTTCTTAAATAAAAACAGTTCAAATTAGAAATAAAATCGCTAGACAACTTGATCCTTAACTTAAACTATAGTTATATACATGGTATGAACTGGCCCATTCATATCGCAAATACGCAGTGCAGGTAATTAACATCGACGTGCGCTCTTTCAACCGAAAAAACAAACCATCTCTTCCATTGTTCCCGCCAATTTTCCCACATTTCGCCTTTTACAGTTACACTTAGCTTCCTGATTTGCGTGCAAAAAGTATATTAATTGCATTCTTTAAGCTTCGAGACTTACCGCACGATGTTTTTACAGCCAACGGGAAAGATCATCACAGTATTATGTAAATAAAATTGGATAACTTCTTTATAATATAATTTTAATTTTTTGTCCTAGCCTTGTCCCATTTCTATATTAGGTGACATTGAGGTCGGTTACACAATGCAGAAGATTTGACAAGAGTGCCAATTTTTACACATTGCCCTGCGTTTTCTAGAATAGGCCGAATTCGAATATACGAATCCGGGTTTCATTACAATATTTTCCTTCACCTTAAAAGGAATCAAAGAATCTATTTAAGTTATAAATACACATTGGTACATGACAGAGCTCGTACCTGGACTAACGGAATAGAACTCCGAAACCCTAACTACGAGGCACAGTATAATTTTGTCAAGGTACATTATATCAAATTTCTTAAAATTTATTGTATCTATCTATTTTGTATCAGGATAAAAAATGTCATTTTTTTATCGATAATTATAGGAAACTATTTTTAAAGCAACATCAGAGAATGTGACGAAGTGACAAAAATACACATAACCTTTTAACATTTAAAAAACTGCCTCTTTCCCATGGCGTTATCTAATTTAATTATTGCTAGGTACCTTTTCACGTACCTTTACGTTTTTGTGTGTACGTCGGGAATCGAACCCGAGCCTTAGGCATTTACGCTAGCCACTCGACCAACGAGACGGTCAAACTATAGATATATAAAAATTGGGTTATTCTAAGGCAATATTAAAGTAATACAGTCATTTATTGTCAATATTTAGCAAAATTTCATGTGATTACCCGTCAGTTGCCAGCTCGACGTAGAAACTTTCCAACTAATTTCCACATCGCGAGTCGTGCGAGGCAGATTCACATGAGAACGACCACTGCATACACGTAGAACTATCAGTCAAACTACTTAAACATCTGCATAAGTCACGTCTCACGATTCTAAAGAGTTACAGTTTAATAATGTCCGCACGGGTGACCCACACCGACCCCGGTGAAATACGGTTGTGCGGACTTAGAGCCATATTTTCCCCATAAGACCTAGTATGCGCAGTTCAAACTCTTCATGAAAAACGAACAAATTTTTTTGAACATGGAAAAAATGTTTGATATTGTTTTCAATATGAAAAATCTATTTAGAATCTGTGTTTTCAGGTTTACATATACCTATAATTAAAACTAATATTACGACTTTTATACTAATAGCGCAACGAAAGAAGAACTTTTATGTGCGTTCGTCGAGTTTTCGTAGATATAAAGTTCTATCTCAATATTTCAAGAGAAAACGCCTCTATGGGCTCATCCTAAGTCTACGCATCGTACTTAAGTCGTGTCTTCCTTGGTGGAAATAAAACGCGAGGTCCATCTCTAGGGCCATCGGTGCCATAGATGTACTATTTTACCGTTCACGGCTAAATGGCTTACATCCATTTTAAGTTTATATAATTTTGGTCTTTATCCATTTAGAGTTAGAGTAGTCTTTGGAATGAAATATTAAGGATGTTACGATGAGTGTAAATGAGTGGTGTCGATAATGTCATGGGAAGAGCTCATTGAACGAGCGGACAGCACGAGGGCTGCTGGCCGGTGAGTTCGCGAATTTATTCTATGAAATTTACAAGCGATTTTGGGCTTTAAACTAATGAGTTAAGAGTTTAAATTGTATCATAAGTTCTTGTCACAGTGACAATTATCGAGCTTCAGCCAAAGTTCAAATCTAGAATCTTATCGAACGTCTAAAAACACTAGTGTTTGTTGTAAACATCGATGTTTTTGTACAAGATAAACAATTTTACAGATATTTATAAAACTGAAACGTTTTTGATACCATGTATTGTACTACATATCCAGTTGTTTAAGTCTCTCTGTGGGTCGTACATATTATTAGCTTAATATTTGTAACAATTATGCTACAATATTTTTATTTGAAGCAGATATTACTTTAAAAAAAACAAGGCTTACCATGGATTTCTCTCCAAAATTTTCGTAACGTTAAGGTTTTTACTAGAGCAATTATAATGATAATTCTAATAAGACTTACGAGTTAAACACTTAGCTATTGAGATTGCTACTAATTGTCATAAGTACTTTCATTTGTCGTTTTTCGGCTTGAAATTTTTTTCATATAACGAAGACATTAAAATTAACTAAAATTACGATTAAGTTTTCACGTTCAAGTTGGCAACTTCCTCTAACAATATAGTAACCTACCACGTCTATGACATCAAGTTCATATAAAAGTTAAAGTTAGACTAATATAAAAAATGGAATAATATAAAAAAAATCTTATTTAAAATTAGCGTAATCGGAATTTGAAATTGATATACGTTATGTTGCTAGGACCAGTGTATGACCTTTCCCGTAGGAAGCGGTCTGTCTCAGTGACCTAGAACATATTATGCATCTTAGGGTCACTAACCGATGCGGTTTATAGGGCGTATAATACACTAGCGTTACCTTGCGGCGTCTCACATTTGACCTCGTTGGCCGAGTGGCTAGCGTACACGCCTAACCGCATCGAGTAATCGCGAGGCTCCGGTTCGATTCCCGACGGGGACAGACATTTGTGTGATGAACATAGATATTTGTATTTCCTGGTCTGGGTGTTTATTAAATTTATTCTTGTATATATTTAAGTATTTCTATGTATTAGTATCGTCGTCTAGCACCCATAACACGAGCATATAATTTGCTTACTTTGGGGTTAGATCAATTTGTGTAATTTGTCCAGTAATATTTATTTATTTATATTGGGGTCAGCTACCTAATCTAGGGGATTAGTCTAGGACAACAGTTTTTACGTAAAGCGACTGCCATCTGACAGATTTCTTCACGAAGTTTTCTTTCACCGCAAGATTTTCAACACAGAAAATGTACATAGGTTTGAATACTAATTGGCGACTCGGAAGACCCGTATTTTACAAGGGATTTTACAAGGGAGTTTTTAAAAGCCTCGGTGACGCTTTTAAAAACGCCCTTGTAAAATCCCCTTCATTTGATAGCCGACGGTATCATATGATAAAGAAAAGAGCTAACACTAGGACGAAGAAGCAGGACTTTTATACATGGTGTTAGACGAAATACATAATATGTTTTTTTAAGTAGGTATAAATAGTTTTTTTATCGTCCTGTTCGCAGAACGAAGTATAATCCATTTTGTTAACATTATTGCGTTGTAACTGCGATAAAAGAATTATTTTGATTCCGATTACAGTATTGTATAAAAGCAGCTTAAGATTATAGATAAGTAGTAGGTAATTGCCTTTGGATGTACTTGTTTGGAAAAAAAACATAAATATAATTATATTTTTTTATGATATAAGACAGCGAAAAAGCACCGGTCTCCTGATGTTAACTAGCTAAACGTCACGCTTAAGTTCGCGTGTAGAATGCAGTGTGTCACCGCACCCGCTCGCCTATTAACCAATCAAATCACTCGTCATTAAAAAAATAACTTCACAGAGAACACTTCAAGTCAAACTTTCAAACGAAATGGTTGTGCCCCAATCGTAAAAAATCTAATAATACACCTTTAACTTGTGTATATATTTGATGTTACATAATATCGCCTCTCTGGTCGAGCATAGTCAATATCTAACTTTGACGAACGAGGTCGCAAGTTCAATTTCCGTGTAGAGCAAATTGTTCTTATGAGTTTTTTTAGTTTATCTGACAAAAATAACGTTGCCTGAGATTGTATGAAGACGGACTTACTTACTACTTGTCACATCATGGGGCCTAACATTGTCGGCTAATCCTGGGTACACATATACCTTTGTCTACCTTTTCTAGACAAAGGTATATGTGTGTTTTTTATTCTTATTATTATTTAAAGTAAATATGGAATAAAATGGACAAACATATCTATTCTATTCTATATAAATAACTAAATGACTCTGTGAAATGTCTAATCTCGAATTAGATACACAAATTAAAGTCACTTTGACGTCAGTGTAACACGTAATCTTTAATTTTAGAATGGACTATTTTTTAAGTATTGTAAGGTTAAAAAGAATATAGGTACAACCACTTCCTGCCTCGCAAGAAAGGCGTGAAGATATATTAGTATGTGGTACGAAAGTTTCATAAATATAAATTAAATATCTCACAAAAATTCGGGATCATAGCATAGTCTCCCAGACCATACGTCTGGGTTCATGTCTTTGTGTGAGTATCTTTAACAAATTAAAAATTGGCCTTTGAATAAATATCATAAAGTTTTAAAAAGGAACAGTCTAGAGATAACACTCTCATCAATGACATTTCCTCAATATGTAATAGTAGAAGATCCGAACTTAAGCCGATTTTGGACCGAGCTAATAATAGAATAAAACTTATTTTATAATAAATTTAGTATATTAGAGAATATATTAAAAATAAAAAAATCCTGGACTAAATATTTTTAACTATTTTTTAAAAAATGATATTTTATCCAATGTTTAATGTTTCTTATGATAATAGAAAAAAATTGCATCCGGATAAGCGCTGTTTTATTTTGAACGCGTTGATATAGGGTTGTCTGCAAAAAAATTGGTCCTAAAAGAGGTTTGCGAATTTTAAAGATTTCAATTTCCACGCTTGTAAAAACGAGTAATAGAGAGATCCCTACCCCGCATATACTGTGTAATTATAAAGGACCGAACATTGCAGTCGTCTCTGTTGGGGCCGGGCAATTCTTTGAAAATGGGCATATTATCTCATGTTAGGAGATTGCATAAAAGTTTTAACAAAACGCATTCTTTGAGTGAATTTTACATTGCTACAAACATACCCTTAATGAATCTGTAAAAGGGAATTATGTAAGTCTTTTACTTTTTAACTGAGAAGCGTTTAAAATTTTGGGTGAATGGTAATGATATTTATGGTAAATGGTAATTAGATAATGGCGAAGGTAATGAGAAATGGTAATTATATAATATCAAATTGCAAGAATAAAAAGTATAAACATTTATTCAAATTTATATATTTTTATAAACTAACACATTTTAAATTTCTTTTAAGTATTTTAGTCGAAAGAACAAATTAATTAATATTTTTTTCATTTATCTTAATCAGTCTTGATCATAATATTTTAC
>DVZL01005853.1:0-11765 GCA_018236625.1 Lasaia peninsularis
ATGTGGTTTCTTTTAATAGATGGAGTGATTCAAGAGAAAGGTTTTTATGTATATAACATGTATAGTATACCCGTGCGGAGCCAAGGCGGGCCGCTAGTAAAAAATAACAGCAATCACTTCCGTTATTAGTTTTAATATTTTTTGTTGCCTTAAGCGGATATAAAAGCTTTTTTATAATAATAATTAGGAGAATGTGAGATTAATGTCTTTCATATTATATTATATCTCCCTTAGGACTAATATTTTTGTAAGTGGTATGTTTTGTATTAAGTTATAAATTATAAACATATTTATAACTTACAAACGTAAAGGTACATAAGTACGTGTTTCTTATAATGAAGTTTGGAATACACGTAGCATACATTGTTACTTTAATTTCTATTATTTACGACCATAAAAGGCATATAGGACTATTTTATAAAGTTTTAACTAATCTAACTGCATTATCCAAGGATGGTGTCAAGTCTCCAAAATCGGCGTGCATGATGATTGATGCGAATAATGAATGTGGAGGAAGCTAAGCAACCGTGGATGCGAATAATGAATGTGGAGGAAGCTAAGGACCGTGACTTTGGCTTTCGATATTCTCTGCCTACCATGTAAGGGACCTGGCGTGAAGATATGTAATCTAACTATAAGTAGGTAACTAACTACAAAGCACTTAGCAATAGTACTTATAATTATAATTATAAGGTCACAGATTCCTTGTAGTAAGTACTATAATTATATTATAGTACTTACCTACTATAAGGAATCTGTGACCCGTTTGACATTTGACATTGACATTTGCTTTTTGTTTTCTTTGGGAAAAATAAAAAATTCGAATGTTTTCTTAAATGTTAGCTTCGTGGTGAATAAATATTATTTACAAATTGTTATATATTACATTAAAAGTATGCAGGAAAAAAATTCTATCTGCCGTTGCTGCCTGTCACAAGGCAAACACAAGAGTTTATACACGACATACGCTTCGATAGATAAAAAAGAAATTTATTCTGATATGCTACAAGAATGTTTTAGTATTACTGTGAGTATTAAATATGAGTAACATAAAAACTTTGTATTATCAACTATATAATTTAGTTTTTTCTCAAGTACCATCAATAACAAAAGTTGTTTAACGAGTGTAAATATCTTGAATCATGAGAAATGAGTAGTGAGAACTGAGTCAACTATCTACTATTTATATCTCCACAAATATATTATACGCTTGTGTTATGCATTTTATTCATTCAGTCATTGTGAACGTTACCTTTTAAGTTAAGTGAAGTATCAAAAACGTCTGTAAAGTAGTAAAAGCAAACCTGTCCAAGCAACTCACCACTTCACACTGTTGAAACATACCTATATTGCCACAATACATGATATTGAATTTTTATATTTTATTATATTGTGTTACTGATGTTAAAAAGGTCAAGTCTAGCTCCCAATTGTAAAGCTTGCAAGCGTTCCACTTGGTCAACAATCTTTATGAAGTGTAAGATGCCTCTAGATTTTCTGAATATTGTGGGAACCAAGTATACTTATTGCTTGGTTATATGCTCATAACATTGGGTTATTTAAAGTTTTTTTATTTTATGATTTTGTTGTTGTTGCTGTTAAGAGTTTTTGTATTTTGAGTGATCAATAAAGAGTAGATCATTAAAATAAATTCATTATTACCTGGCTAAGCTTAGAAAGTCCATTTGTCTAGTTAGTGTTGGTATACATAATAGTGGTGGACATATTGTGTCGAGTACTGCCCCTTTGTCTACAGGACTGTATTCTCATGTCAAGGTTGAATCTATTATCTAACTATTAAACTGATTTAATCAAAAAACCAATTAAGTTATTTCTACATAATGTTGCTTTATTTTTTTTTTGCAGCTAAAAAATTTAACAGAATATGATAGTATTTGTGAAGTATGTATTCAAAGTCTTAGAGAATCCTTACAATTTAAACAAAGAGTTTTGGATTGTGAAAAAGAGTATTCAAAAATGATTGAAAATAAAAAACTTGGTAAGTGTTGTTTTCTTTTCCACACCTTTTTTTAAAATCTTGTTTTGCAAAATGTATTGTGTGCATGTGTGTGATAATTATTAATTATATTTGTTACCAAATGCATTTAATTCTTACAACATACAAAGTTATATTTATTTTAAACATAAAGTTATGTAGAATAATGTACCAATTACTTATACATTTTGTTATATGTTCTATATTTGATAGAATAATCTTTATTTCAGCTGACATCATGGAAATCAAAATTGAGCCTAAGTTGGAGAGTGACACTGAATCGGATGATTATTACTTAATAGATGCCAGTAAGTTTTTCTACATTTTCATTTCACAAGGAAAACAAATATTATATTGAAATTATATAAAACAAAACAGACAGACAAAAATTCTATAAATTAGTATTTTGGTATTTGTAAAGATAATAATATGCATTTATTAAAAAGCAGTTATTTTAATATTATATACAGAAATTTACATTTTATAGTGTAAATAATAAATTGAAAGTAAACAAAATTAAGTCTTACTGTGACGCACTTCACACTGAAAAGATGTGCAAAGTTATGGATAATAGGTAACATATTAAAAAAATTCGGAAAGATTTTTTCACATAATATTAAAAATTAATTATAATACCAGTCACAACACTTTCAAGCATTGTCCTTGTCATGGTAGGAATAGGTAATATGGTGAAAAAATAGAAATAATAATTATGAAAAAAATTACCCTTTAGAGTGAAGTAAAGACAAGCAAACAAACACACTCTCGCCTTTATGATAGTATATAAGTACAAATTAAATTTTGTTAAATATTTTATGCAAGTAAAATATAACTACAAGTCACAGTGACCATGGTTATTGGTATAGAAGAAGGTATAAACGAAAAATGTATGTTTTTTACTGCATCCCAGACAAATCCTAGTGAATTTTTAGTTGTAAAAATATTATTATTGTAATATGTATTTCTAAATTACTACATAGTATAAAACAAAGTCGCTTCTAATTCCTGTCTGCCCCTATGTATGAATAGATCTTACACTTCCCAACGGATTTTGATGCAGTTTTTTTAATAAGTAGTCATTCAAGAGGAAGGCTTATATGTATATAATATGCTTAACAAATTCACTTAATTATCATTAGTAAATAATAAAAGTAATGATCCCTAGGAGCCATTGCAGAACTAGTCATTTTGTATTCTACTTCCTTACTAATGAAATAATAAAGAAATGTAAAATACAAAATTGAAATTATAGTTAATTGGTCAGTGTCCAATGACAATGCTTAAAATTGCTTTGTTATTTTTAGTAGGATTTTATTGATCCTTCAGTTATATTTTTCAGTTAAGGAGGAGTCCTCACCTCCCGCTAATAAGTTGAAACGTGAAAAGAATGAAACCAAGACAAATAAAGATGGTTGGCCTCCTGATGACTACAAGCCCCTAGTTAAAAGAATTTCTCTTAGTAAGTAGATGATACCAAGGTTTAGTAGTTCTTTATAATATTAGAAAGTTTTGGTCTGATGAATTTCATGGCAGTAAGTGATTCAAAGATGTTTCAAAATGCGTAGCAATTTTAACGTATAGCTAAGCGGTCTTCAACAAAATTTATCATAGAAAAAGACATTTTCATTCAAGACCTTGGAGATAGGAGACATTGACATCAGACCTAAAATACCGGCCATTTAATTTGTTGTCTCTTACCATTAGAAGAACAGTGTGCTTTTTCACTGTCTTATCTTATAAAAAACCAGCCATGTGCAAGTTGGTCTCACACAGAGGATTCTGTACCATTATCTATAAAAAGGATAAAGAAAAACAATTTTGTTGCACAGGAGCACCCTTTATATAATTAGTTTATTCCGTTTTTAGTATTTGTTACATTTGCGGAACAAAAATAAAAAGGTACACAACCCTTTAAAAAAAGACAGACCATTTTCTATTCAGATGCCCCAAAGAGTGTTTCTTGAAATCTAATAATTTTTTAAATTATAGCTACACACTATTTTTAATTTTTTTTATCTACTACAATAATTTTTTTTTCATGTTACAAAGATTGAGAAAAGAATTGTCTGTAAACTTAAATTATATATATATTTACTATATTATTTCAGAAACCAGTAACAAATCTTTAAAACACGACGAAAAATACAACATAATAAAAAAGAAGAAAATTACAATTAAAAATAAATCGTCAAAAGACGTTAAAATTAACATATCCTGGTTGCCAAACTCGCTAGATGTCAAGAAAAAACACAGAGAAAACCTTGTCACATTACTAAAATACTCAAACGTATTGCCATTTAAAAATAAATCACTTCTAGGTTATATATGTGGATATTGTGATGCTACATATCCAGATCCAATTGATTTAAGACAACATACAGAAATAGATCATAAGAAAGAGAGACTAGAATTTAGATCTTCATTTGACATGACCGAATATAATGTCAAATTAGATATAACCGACTTAGTATGTACTTTGTGTGATGAAAAAATGGAAAACTTGTCAACATTATCCAATCATTTAGTAAAAATTCATGAAAAAACATTTTATACAGATATAAAAGATCATTTATTGCAGTTTAAATTGAAAAAGGGTGATATATATGATTGTACTATGTGCTCATCTACATATGAAACGTTTAAAATGTTAAAACAACACATGAATATTCATTATTGTAACTACAAGTGTCTCAAGTGTGAGTCTTCATTTACCACAAAAAGATCTTTAAAATCCCATCAAGCAATTCATATAGAGGGTAGTTTTAAATGTGATCATTGTGATAAAGTGTTCTCGAGTAAAACTAAAAAGCAATATCATGAGAAGTCAAAACATATGGGAGCAAGAAATATACGGAATTGTCCGTACTGTAATCAACCTTTTCGGAGTTATTATCAAAGAAATCAACATTTAGTCAAAGTTCACAATTCAGAAGCACAATATAAGTGTAATATATGTAATAAAGGATATATATTGAAATCTCTTTTGATGTGTCACATTAAAAAGAGTCATTTAATGGAATTGAACTGTCAGTGTACGGAGTGCGGTTATCGGTTTTTTAGTAAAAAAGCGTTAAAAGCTCATATGATTAAGCATACTGGGGAACGTAAATATAGTTGTGAAGTATGTCACAAGGCATATGCAAGGAAATATACACTTAGAGAGCATATGCGGATACATAACAATGACAGACGTTTCAAATGTGATGTGTGTGCAACTGCTTTTGTGCAAAAGTGTAGTTTAAAAAGCCATTTACTGTCCCACCATGGAATTAGTATGGCAGCTAGTGATATTGTGTCTTCATAGGGTTTTAAAGTAATTATGCTCCATTAGTTTTTATTTATAGTAATGACAAACATAGCATTGCCCCAGATTGGATTTGTGTTTGTTATGGCAACAAACTTACGACCTATTGCATCAAGGGACAAGGGAAGGGATATTTTATCTACTTATTGTAGAAGATCTGAATTTTAAGTCCAAGTGCAATATCCTGATAATAGAGTAAAAATATTTTTGAAATAAGAGTATATTAAAGAATGTTTTTAGTAACATGTAAACATTTTTTCACTAAAAAAATAATCTGTCTAAGCATTTTCTATGGAACACATTTTTATACATAACCCCTTGCAAAATATATTTGTCTTTAAATATCATAATTTTATTGGACTGCTAAATGGCAAAAAATGAAAAAAGATTCTACTTATTTATTTTTGTAAACTTAGTTGGCAAAAATGGTCAAAAAGGCAAACTATTTGCAGCAATCAAGCATATCTTTTACTGGAAATTCTAAAAACTACCATCATAAAACCCATTAAATCGAAACGCAGGATTTTAAACTGATTTGCTCCAAAGGGGAACTGTTTGGAGAATGCAAAATTTTTGGTAAAGCGGGAGTCGATCGTGACTTTATGATTCCACAGTTGGCCGGAGGATAGCATTTTTTACATATTAAATTATGTTTTATTCATGGATTTTGGGGTTCAGCCTAAGAAGAAGCCCGTGACATAAAGCTCGTATTAAATGATACCTTAAACAAAAATCGGAAGAGAAGGAATACTTTTTATTCTTTTGATAGTACAAATATTTAGTGGCTTTCAAATTTAATAGCGAGACTTTCTTATTTACTACGCTCAGGGTCGTCAGTTAATCACGTGAGGCTCGAAAGGGGGGGGGAGGGGAGGTCCATAAAAATCACGAATATCACAAAGGGTGGGAGGGTGTAATAATATATTACGTGTATTTATTTTTACGGCAAAGGCGATACTCGACCGAAAAGCGATGTTAAGTGTACGTCAACGTCAATCACGTGATTAATGGACGGTCCCTTTGTTTCATATATTAAAAAATAACAATAATTTGTGTTTATCGTCTCGAATCTAGAAATTAGATCTATATTCTTATTTCGAAATTACATGGCCTATGTTACTAAACGGCCTGCTCTAAGTAATTCTATGTTCTGAGTGGTCGCACAATTTGGAGGACCAGGTTATAAAAAAAAATCCAAATACTATATTATGAATGAGCCACGAAATACCGTATCTATGTATTTTAAGAAACTATATACTTGATTTGTATCATTCGATCCGGTTGTTACTTTAATATTAAAACAAAATAATCTTAATATGGACATTGTAAAAAGTTATCCGTTAACAACACTAACCATTAAAAAAAAATGTTGAAACAGCAAAGGTGTTGACACTTAAAATGCCGTCCCGAATGACAAATCATTTGAACAATATAATTTGGGTAGCATCACTTATTTTCATTACATGTAACAATGATCGAAGAATGTAAATGAAAACATGTTTTGTTAGTTTATATAAAATTTTCTTTTATATATGTATAAATACCGGCCATATTTTTGTATTTAAGTCTACTGAGGCTAACACCAGTTTTTGTTATGCCTTTCTTTTTCAGTAATTATATAATTACAATTATATTTTAAGTGTGAAAAAAAGTGCAATGATTACTAAGTATAATAGTAAGATTAGTTTTAATGAATTTTATTTATTATTTATATTTACTTAATAAAAATATGTGTTGAGCATTTATTACTTTTTCCCTAATCGCATTTTTCGCAGCTTAGCTCATCTAAAATGAAGATTGGATACTTGCTCAAAATGTCTATTCTTAACATTGGTGGGTATTCCTCTGCTAACTGACATATTTTAAAAGCTTTTATTCAACTTGCATGGTATGTATGTCAGTATGTATGTTCGGGTGGAATCTTAGAATTCAATTTTGAAGTTGATATCTTTACCCGATTACGCTGAAATTTTGTATATATGTTTAGTTTTGATGACAGTACACTATATGGTAATACCAGACATGATTCTAAATTCAATATGGCGGACCAACCAAGATAGGTTAGTAATAAATAATAAATGTTACATGACAAACTACACAAATCGATCTAATCCCAAAGTAAGCAAAAAACGCGCTTGTGTTAGGGGTTTTATTCAACGATACCAATACATAGAAATACTTAAATAGGTACAAGACTAAATTTAATAGACACCAAAACTCGGAAATACAAACATCTATGTTCATTACACAAATGCCTGTCCCCGTCGGGAATCGAACCCGAGCCACGCGGTTAGACGTGTACGCTAGCCACTCGGCTAACGAGGCGGTCAGTTGTTTTTAAAGCAGTTCTATAATATGGTTATCAAATGAAAACGACTGATTTTAACGGTACGTTCACTGACAGATAGCTGATTTAATAAGGAATTGCTTAGGCTAATTTGATTTTAGAAATGTATAAAATAAAATAAATAAAAACACAGACGAAGTCGCGGGCACAGCTAGTTATCTATAAAAACGAAAAATAATCACGTTTGTTATATGGGAGCACCCCTTATAAACTTATTTTATTTCGTATTTGCTATTATAGCGGCGACAGCATGCATCAAGACAGACGGATAGCGGAGTCTTAACCCAACCACCCAAAGGGTTAAAAGTTCCGTTTTTACCCTTTGGGTGCGGCCCCTAATAACGTTAATGTAAGTACCTACTGTTCACGAAGGTCTCAGACCTATAGTAAGAGTTACCTATTTCTGCCACCATAGTGTCAGTGCTCGTTATTCGAACCGGCTCGTTGGTCGAGGGGCTAGCGTACACTCCCAACCTCGAGGCTCGAGTTCGATTCCCGACGGAGAAAAGCATTTTGTGATGAACATAGATCTCTGTATTTCCGGGTCTGGGCATTTATTAAATTTATTCTTGTCTCTACTAAGTATTTCTATGTATTTGTATCGTTGACTAACACCCATAACACGAGTATTCAATTTGATTACTTTGGGGTTGGATAAATCTGTGTAATTTGTACATGGGTATAATTTATTCCGTGCTATATAAATTTAAACGGATGAATAAGTGCCAAAGATGGAGAATTAAGACGAGAAGATTATTAAGCGATGTAAGTAATTACGTCATTTACTTTTTTTGTTATCTCCATTTTTGAAACTTATACAAGTAAAGTACTTAATCAATCAAACGAAAACATAAATCATTATTCTTTTTTATTCGATTTTATTTTTTTACATCATATATCACAGGTACATTATATATTACTTAAATTAAAAATAATTATCAGTCTTTACTATTATAATACGAGATCAGAAATGTTTAAATCAGGAGTAGATGAGTTTAATCGACTTCTTCAACTGTGGGACCTTGTCCTGGCATACCATAAGGCATACCTCCGGGCATTCCACCAGGCATACCTCCGGGCATTCCACCAGGCATGCCTCCGGGCATTCCACCAGGCATGCCTCCGGGCATTCCACCAGGCATACCTCCTGCTCCCGCGCCGTGCATCTTACTCATGACCGGAGAGCAGACGGCTTGAATCTCCTTGAGTTTGTGCTCGTACTCCTCCTGGTCGGCGAGGGTGTTGTTGTCCAGCCACCGCAGCCCTTCGTCACACACGCTCCGGGCGGAACTCTTGTCCTGTTCGCTCAGCTTCTCTCCCGCCTCATCCAGCGCCTGTCTCACGCTAAAGATGTACGACTCCAGCTGGTTTCGTGCAGACACTCTTTGTCTTTGTTTCTCGTCTTCGTCCTTGTAACGTTCGGCCTCTGATAGCATTCGGTCGATCTCCGCTTGAGATAGACGGCCCTTGTCATTCTTTATGACGATGTTCTTGCTGCGGCCAGTGCTGTTTTCTTTAGCGGAGACGTTGAGGATCCCGTTAGCGTCTAGGTCGAAGGTGACGTCTATCTTGGGAACTCCACGCGGCGCCGGCGGTATGCCTGTCAGGTCGAAGGTTCCTAGCAAGTTGTTGTCTTTTGTCATGGCTCGCTCACCTTCATACACTTGAATTGTGACCGCCGGCTGGTTGTCAGAATACGTGGTGAATGTCTTAGCTTGTTTGCATGGAATCTTGCAGTTGCGTTCAATAATCTTAGTCATTACTCCACCAGCGGTTTCAATGCCGAGGGACAGAGGGGCAACATCCACCAGCAGAACGTCCTGGATCTTGGAGTCGCTTTCTCCGCTTAAAATAGCGGCTTGAACCGCGGCTCCGTAAGCCACTGCTTCATCAGGATTGATGGAGAGGTTAAGTTTCTTGCCACAAAAGTAGTTTTGCAAGAGGTTCTGTACTTTCGGGATTCTGGTTGATCCTCCGACCAGGACGACGTCGTGTATCTGGCTCTTGTCTAATTTGGCGTCTCTCAAGGCTTTCTCGACAGGCTCTAAAGTACCGCGGAATAAGTCAGAGCAAAGTTCTTCGAAGCGTGCACGAGAGACGCGCGTGTAGAAGTCGACTCCCTCGTACAGGGCGTCGATCTCGATGGTCGCCTCAGTGCTAGAAGACAGAGTACGTTTGGCGCGCTCCGCGGCCGTGCGCAGCCTTCGCAGCGCACGCGGGTTCGTCGTTAAATCCTTCTTATATTTTCTCTTGAACTCCTCCGCGAGATGGTTGACGAGTCTGTTGTCGAAGTCCTCGCCACCCAGGTGTGTATCCCCGGCCGTCGCTTTCACTTCAAACAGAGATCCTTCGTCGATAGTCAATATGGAGACATCGAAGGTTCCGCCGCCGAGGTCAAAGATCAACACGTTCCTTTCTCCTTTCAGGTTTTTGTCCAAGCCGTAGGCCAACGCGGCTGCTGTCGGCTCATTGATGATTCTGAGTACGTTCAGGCCGGCGATGGCTCCGGCGTCCTTGGTAGCTTGCCGCTGCGAGTCGTTGAAGTAAGCCGGCACTGTGACCACTGCGTCCCTGACGGACGTGCCGAGATACGCTTCAGCGGTCTCCTTCATCTTCGTCAGCACCATGCTGCTAATCTCCTCCGGCGCAAACCTCTTCACCTCGCCCTTGAACTCCACTTGTATCTTTGGCTTGCTGCAGTCGTTGATCACTTTAAATGGCCAGTGTTTCATGTCTTGCTGGATCTTCGGGTCGTCGAACTTACGTCCGATGAGTCTCTTGGCGTCGAAGACCGTGTTGTTCGGGTTTAAGGCCACCTGGTTCTTGGCGGCGTCACCGATGAGCCGCTCCGTGTCCGTGAAGGCGACATAGGATGGTGTCGTTCTGTTGCCTTGGTCATTTGCGATGATTTCCACGTTACCGTGTTGCCAGACTCCGACACAAGAGTATGTCGTTCCAAGATCAATACCAATAGCGGGCATTGTGAATTATTCTTAATAAGTCTTCTTAATACTTGAACAGTAACAGATCACTTGTATTAGCCTTGTTAATAGTTCTCGTTGAATAGATTCGCGTAAAAATCTCCTCCACTTAGTTCGCTCTTGAAGTGCTTTGTATCGCTTTTCAAATTATACTGATGTTTCGCGCCGTTTACGCTCCTTATATATGAATTCGAGTGGCCTTGTCGCAAATCGAGAACGGACCAATAGAATCGAGAATGGCATCGAAATTACGAGAAGGTTCTAGGATGTCGACCAATAGGTCACGACTTCTTTAGACAGCTATCAGTGGGAGGAGCCATTGGTCTGCAGTGCTATAACTTTTCCCCAAATTATGGGTGCTTTTTTCACGTTTTTAACATAAGTTCAGGTAGTTATTTTATGGCATATTTAAAATGTTTTATTCAAATACTTGCAATAAAGTCAATTAAGTATAATTTACTTTATATAACTGTATACTAGGTATATGTAGCTATTGTACAAAATTTACGAAGAAGGTTAGCTTTTAATTACATACATCTCTTTCATCTATTGATATTTTTTTTAAACTGAATTTGAAAGGATTAGACTTTTATTAAAGCTACATTTTATATGATTGTTTTTAATTTTGTACGTTTTTACTTAATTACTCCGCAAATTACAAATATATGTTTGTTCGTCAAGATTAGTTAGGTAATTTTAGAAGTCGAAGAAATTGCCATAATTTTTTTATGGATTCAAATCCATTTTATGGCAATTGGTTAAGTGTTATTTGATGTGTTAACAAAAATAAGAAAAATATTTACATGTGATTATGAAATTATCACCATTATCCAATTATAGTCGTTCAAATCATTGTTATTTGAAGAACTAACCATACGAGCGCCAGAGTGAGTCATTTCCACGGATGTCTAATAGTCAAAATGAAACAGATGACATTTCTCCTGTTTTAATAGTCTCAAGGTTGTTGTGGTTTTGTTGGCAGTAGATTCTCCGCTAAACACTATGGAATTTCTTTTTATAAGTCACCGCGAGATTCTTAACGTGACCAGCGGGGCTATTGTGTATCTTTTTGACAGTTAAATGATACGAACTCCAAGCTTGAATTTTCGTATATTCACTGTCAAATGACGTGTTTCG
>DVZL01005854.1:0-11765 GCA_018236625.1 Lasaia peninsularis
ATGCATATGTATGTTTACAAGGTACTTATACCGAAAAATTTTTTTTTTGTTTGTCCGTCCGTCCGTCCGTCTGTCTGTTTGCACCCGCTAATCTTTGAAATGGCTGACGGATTGTGACCGAACTCTCATTGGCAGACAGTATAGAAATAAAAATGGGTACTGTGAACCAACCTTTAGAGACGTTACTATTTTTTATTGCTAACCGCGTGGTTTTTTTTTACTTCACCAAATTTTTTGGGGCAAGCAGAGTGCTCAGCCCGAGAAGTCAGGATCTATCTATGTCTTCCTCCTCTTCTATAAAATATACTCCTGAACGAGCACAGACATATTGAGACAAAGGACACGTGACGTGGAAGTGAAGAAGTACTGCATATCGCTATTGGAACGATTTGGGAGCTTCCAATACACAAGGGAAAGGCTACAGGAGCTGGACAATGAGGCTCGGGCTGAGGTAATGTTTCTAAATTAGATAAAACTGCGTGACCCATTATATCACTTTATTCCACCCCTTTTGCCCGTACATGACTTGACTACCCGCAATTTACGACAAGAGTGCACTGTGATTTTACGTAGATTAGTAGTAGTTTTCTCCCTTTTTATCCAAATCCTAGGAGTAGAATAGAGCATCTGCCTGTGCCTGTGCGCTTGGAAGATGGTGAATGAAATTTTTTTGCCGAATATGTGTGTTAAAAAGTTGTTACAAAACAAACGTTTTTAATTATACCAACAAATTCTACCACAATGTGGTGTGCAAATATTTTAACACTTAATTTATATTTATTTATTGTAAAACTATACCTTATCTGTGGTGTAAGGATACGGCTGTCGCCTGTTAAGACCGTTAGTCGCGTAAGGTCCCGGTTTCAATTCCCAGGTCGGGCAACTTTTCTTAAAAGTTTTCCAGATTATTCTGAGTAAGCATTACATTGCCCGAGATTGGAATGTGCCCAAAGTGGCGATAGGCTTGTCACATCATGGGCCCTAGTACGTTGGCTAATTGTGGGTGTTCTAGTATATCTACTGGATTTACGAGTCGTGGATATACTAGCATTCCTCTGCCTACTGTGATAGACGTGAAGGTACTTTTTTACATTATATACTAATTATATTATTATTTATAAACATTAGTTTACACCCGACGTATTTTAACCCTGTTTACCATAAACTACCAAGGTAAGATGTGAGCTTAGTGAAAATCGGAATTTTATCAGCATGACCGCTGGTAAAGTGCTGTGCAGCAACTCAAGTATTTGCCGAGGTCCGAATCCACCGCTTTACTTATACCTTGCTTGCTTTCATAACGACTGGTCGTATAGGCTACAGGCCCGTGCCAAAAATAGATGGGTCATATGAACCACCAGGTGACGTATACGAATATATAATATGTCATTAGCGGGGTTAGAATGTGCACTATCGTCTCGATGCGAGCGCATCGTTTTGCACGATTTGAAATGTCAAACAAAAAAAATTTTTTAGGTTTTTCGAGAAAAATATTATTCTAACCCCGCTAGTGGTTCATATGACTCTTTTTTTGGCATGGTCCTGTAGTCTAGTATTATCTGGAGGTAAATCCTTTCCTCCGGACCGGATATTCGGTAGACTTGCACATTAGGCCTTACATCCCAACCATAGGTCAGTCATATTTATCATTTATAGTGTCTATAGGCCACGATTGTCTCTTACCATCAGGAGAGCCGAATGCTTGTTTGCTGTCTTATCAAAAGAAAAATTTTTTTTTCCATTCTTAAGTTTTATTTTATTCTAACCATGTAGAAAAACTTACAGCCAATACAATAGACGACATATCTTATATATAAAATTCCCGGGTCACAACGTTCGTTCCCGTACTTCTCCAAATCGGCTTGACCGATTCTCATGGAATTTTGTGAGCATATAGCCAACATCTATTTTTCATAACCCTAAGTGCGGATGCTACGAAGTTCGCCAGGTCAGCTAGTATAATATAAATATTAATCATTTTCAGGTAAAACGGCTTGGTGGAAACCCGCATTTAGAAGATCTCCTAGATGAGTTGCTAAGCTGGAGACGGGACAAGCCTACCGTGTTGGAGGCTTAAACATGAGGCTACCCAAAATTTAATTTAATTTCCAATGGGATAAACTTAACCCTTTAGTCATTTAGGTTTAAGAACTATAATATTTATTATTTTGATTTTTAAGAGACATTTCTTAATTTTAACCCTACGCTGTCCAACTATTAATTTATTTTAAATGAAGGCAAAAATAAGCATTTTTAAATGAGTGTCGCTTAATTTAAAAACAGTCTAAAGCGTAAATATAAAATAATGTGACAGTAATACGTTTATAATATATTTATAAAACTTTTTACAAATAAAAATGCAAATATTTGGTTTTGAATGTAGGCGTTAATTTATAAGACATTAAAGTATTTAAGCCTATCATTTTTTTCACGTTTAGAACAAATGTTCACATGTTTTTAAGAAAGAATAACTTCGCTTACAAGAAATGAACCCACAATCTTCGTCTATCATTGAATTCTGAAATCTATACTTGGTCTAAATGACAGTGCATCAGCGAGAAACAAAGGTTATCGGTTCGATTCTTTTATAAAATTGAATGTTTTTTAATTAAACATTTATGAACATAATAAAAAGAAAAATTTTGTATTTTAACGAAATGTTATAAGAACAAAATCTGGAATGAAACCTAGTTTTACTTTAAAGGAGTATTACGTAAGTACTGCAATAACCACAACTTTATTATTAATGCAATAAGGTCGTTTTTTGCGTTACCATATTTCATTGAGGTGTCATAATTTAGCCACAGATATATCTAGGTTGTATTAGTATTTTATGGTTTTGATATTAATGAAAGGGGCGTCGCATTGGCAACTAATTCTTATTGTCCATAGACAATGACTCATTTTATTAGCCCATGCGTTGGTATGCCGAATTTTCTGGAACAATTTATTTTTTGCTGAAGATTTCCAACATAAAAATAGTTGGACTAAGCGTAGATATAGAAAAAAGTACCATTAGAATTTAAGTTGCTAGCTCCGTTCGACCAAAATGTGAAATTCTCTCAATTTCAATCACTTTTTATTAAAAATCAGTAAAAAGGTTTCTTGTGAGGAACATGTATTTTCTTTAAGTAAATATCGTTAGGCAAATTATATACTTCCATTATAAGAAGCTAATAATTTACCTATATAACCTATGATTAGTAATTTTTATAATTTGTTTAACTTATTTTTACTGTAGTAAGACCAATAAATAATAAAAACTGATATAAAACATCCTGGTCCAAATATAGATAATCTTATAATCTAATGTGTATTTGTTCCTGTTCTTGTTTAAAAACAAATTAAAGCCCCGTGAATTGGCTTTTTTCGACCATTGGACCATCAAAACGATCGAACTATTTTTCTTAATTGTTCCTTTATGGTAGTGTGATTTTGAAATATTACTAGAATGTGGATAATTAATATTCGTTGTAGTTTTAGGACTTTTTTATAGTTTGATCAAAATTTAATAGAAAAAATTAAAAAAAGTAGCTAATTTTGAGGTACTTAATTTTTATTAAATGCGGAGATTAATCCAAAATACAAAATGAAGAAATGCATAAAAAATACTTAATAATAAAAAAAATATTGAAAAAAAAAGTCCAAAGTAATTGAATTTTAAAAGAAAAATAAAATATGACTAAATTTTTTTAAAAAAATAATTTATTTTCACAAGTGTGTGTTAATTAAAAGAGAAACAAGCAATAAAAGCTTAAAGCTTTTGTCTAAAATATTACTTTCATTAAAAATCATTTTTGCTCTATGCTCCTAGAAATTTTCCCAGTTTTTTCCCATAAGAACTATCCTCAAATTTCACTAAACACATAAAATAAATGTCCTACTTTAACTCATGAGGTCCCGGGTTCCTAGATAGAGCAACTTTTGCAGTTTGTCTCAAATAAATAATCTCCCTACTTCTGGCTACAACCTTAAACATATAGACCCCTATTATATGTATATAGATGATATTCATTTTTATTTTTTTAAATATAGAGTGAATTATATCTTTCACTGCCTTTCATTTGTACAACGACATAAACAGTTATAGCCATAATATTATACTCAAAGCTTTAATTACTTACAATATTACAATAGCAATAATGAATAGTACGTTAATTAAAATGACTTATTAACTTTAAATGATGATTACTTTAAAAAAAATAAATTTTAAAATGAAATGCATAAAAATTGAATAATCATATATATACTCATCTATATATATATATATATATATATATATATATCTCTATCTATATCGCCTCTGTGGTCAAGTGTTCCGATTATCGGGTGGGTTTTTTTCAGTTAAAAATCAAAACTGCCTTAGATAGGATTTGTCCCCGATATGATGAACTTGCCACCTGTCACATGATGGGACCTTGATACAGTCGGCTAATCGTGGGTGTATACGTACCTCTGCTTACTCTTTTATAGAGGCGTAACGATATTTATGCATATATATAATAAAACAGTTAAGGGGCATTCAAACTGAGATATTTCCGTTATGAAATTCCAATTATCGTGTTTTTTTTTGCAAAATGATGCTTTATATCCTTTGGTGTTCTAACTTAGTGGATATTTTGATAATTGCTTATTTGCATATTGTTTCTGAGTAAAAACTTAGAACTTATTGTTTAACTATGTCAATAACGTCATGACGTGTTACTATTAGAGCACTACGAATATAATGAGCTTGTTACTAATGTTTGCAAGTAGTTATAGTTTGTAATTGTGGGCTTATTGTATTAGGTATTTTTAACCGCATACAACTCACTAAAAGTGTTAATTTTCTCTTAAATTTAAACCCACGACGAAACATAAACGTCATTAAAACGAGTCTGTTATGTTTGTTAAATTATTCGAATGTTTATAATAGTTTACTAAATTTTTCTAAGTTTAATTTAGTGGACTATTATTGTAATAAATAGATTTGACCTAGTCAACTAAACTTATTGTCGTAAACTGCATTTCAGCTTAGTTTACTAATATATTACAAAGTAAAAGTGTATGTTTTATTAGTTTTTAATTAAATTTTAATATTAACTGGTGGTAATGCCAATAATTAGTTAAATAAAAAAAATCGCATTTTGACACGCGACACAAGATGTCGATGATTTTACAGAGCAGGCGCCCAATCGCGTGTCTGATTTTGAAAATAGTATAAGGCCTGGTCTAGAAGTGGCGAGTTACGCGTTGAAGCTGACGCACGAATGAATTCGTGCGAAACGTTAGTGGTGAATTCGTCCCTTCTGGATAAGATCTAAGCGTTGGGCATCAATCCGTCAGCAGTTTAGCGTTGCTTGTACAAGTTTTCACCATAAACACGACCGGGCGCCTGTTTCACGAGATCGTGCAACCTAGCAATCGCTCTAAACCTGCAAATTATAGTTAGTATAGTTCGAACTCTGGTTTGTAGATACCTATTTTGTAGGCAAGTATGTACTGATAACTCTTAAAGTTAACACTAGTCCCATGTCAGGGGTAAACGTGATGAAAATATATGAAATATTCACTACTGCCATATTTCGACCGAAATAAATTTCTGGGCAGGCCGTCTCTTAGGAGGATTGAAACTAATAAGTCAACGCAAATGAATAGACTGTGATACTTTGTAATTTTATGTAGAGTCAACACAGTTTCATATAAAATGTGATAAGACAATACCTGTTTTTGAAGTTTTCTATCAAAGTCAAAAATATATTTTGTTTTAACTATAATGTGACGTCATAATGGCGAATGATGCGATATCTGTGAAAATATTATTTTTGTTTTTTTCCAGCCAGTGAAATTTATTTTCATTTTCAGATTGGAAATGAGAGTCTAATTTTCATTGTTTTCGTTATGTATCCAACCCAAGTGAAAACCCGCAGTAGGTCAAATATGTGCAGCAATGGGTGCCTCTAAAATATTGGCACAGTCAATTTGCTACGAGATAAAAATATATTGATAGCGTAATCGTATCATAGAGGTATCTAAAAGCCAGTCCTTCAACTGTTCTTATATTAGAAAATAATATTGCGGGTATCTTTGTCTCTCTCTTCTATTGTCAATCTTGTTTCTCTTTCTAACGTTGGACATTTCCGCTTATTGCAGCCGTATGTCTCATCCACTCTTTGTATTGCTTTACATTGCATCACTACAATATGTTGTGTTTGTTTCGTCACATCGCGACATAAAAAATATTCTGTTATGTGAAATGTTCTTTATGGAAATTTTATATAAAATTTAAAGACTTCATCTGTGTTTTGACGACATATTTTAATCAGAAAGCTAAAGGTCTGCATTACACTCCTAAAGGAGACGTGTCGCCATTGTTAATGACCAGCTCACTCCTATAGGTGATTCTTTTGACTTTGTCAACACTAAAAAACTAATATAAAGAGGTTGGCCAGTCTCTTAACGAGTGTAATTTCCATATAGTAATTTTAGCTTCATAATTTGGATACTACTGTCTACTTCTAATTGCGACGTTGTAGTCTGTGCAATAAGTCTTCTTTTGCGTTGACACATTATATTGCTGGCGGCATGATAGGGTTTTAGTAACAAGTATTGAAATGGTTTGTAAAAATAATAACTATGTATTAAATTAATAGATTTTAGTATTATTATTTTTTGATGTTTTTTCTATGAATTCTATAGGTTTATTTAAATTATTTTTCTCAAATATGTTTAATGAATGCTTGCTAGATTAGGTACTTATTTAAATATCTAACTACAATAAATTAAAAATGTTTTTAGATACATTTATTTGTCATTTGTGTGTATGTGGTTACTATGACAATATGACCAGAGAGGTTCTAGGTGAGATATACGACCGCCTTTAAGCGAAAGCGTCCGTAAGATGGCGCTACTAAATTTAGTTTCATGGCGATACCCTAACGGTCTCTAAGGTAGCAGCAATATGTGTATCACAGAAGGTCAGTTAAGAGTCTAGTTTCATTGCTCTATCTATAATAACTTTATGAATATAACTCATTGCAAATTTAATGTCGGTCAAAGTACACATTATGGATTTCTGTGTTAAACTTAGTAGTATATTTAAACTTTACTGTAAGGTCACCAAGTACATTAATATTAGCGTTTGAAGCTTTGCTAGATCAGTAATATTAGGCCTAATTGTACTTAGATTGCAATTAAAATTTATAGAATTGACGCTTGTTCTTTTGGTAATAGATTTAAGGGGTAATTATATAATAAGACATGCTCGAAGGACCAAAACAAGAGATCGTCTCATTTGATTTGAACGTCACTTTAATATGTTTTTATACTATATATTTCACTATTGCTACATTCGTTAGATAGTTGAGGTTATATAGATCAGATGTTTCTAAACATTGAAGATTAGGTACTCAATAAATGATAAACAATAAATTTAAAAATATTATTATTATTTATATTGTATTGTAATGCTGAAAATGTTATCTTAACGTCTTCTTCATTTTTTACGTGACGGTAACGTAATTGTAAATAAACTAAGTATAAACTACAAATTGGACTTGCTATACAAATATTTTAGTACATTGTGTATGAAATCAAAAACAAATGGCATTGATTTTCAAATGAGGCGGCCTCTATCAAAGAAAACAATTATATTAGTCGTTTATCAATGATTGTATGATTTGTGATGTATAAGCAATATTGATTAACAACGTTTTTTTTTCGTTATTAATATGTTTTATCAAATTAACTGCAACATTAAAAAAATCGAGACCGATTAAGAGATTGGCAGTATTTTAAATTGTTGCTAAAATGTTTATGTTTTTATATTTTATTACATTTTTGATTGGTTTTTATTGTGTTTTTATTTTAAATTACAATGATTTGTTTTTAATTTCATTAATCCAAGAGATCCAAGTCTTCCAAAAATGACAATAATGAAATGACTGGTTTAGTCCGGCGAGTTTTGGATTGTATTTTAAATACATAAAGCTTTTTAAGACGATTGGTTCGAAGTACATTTCGTTCACGATAAGAAAAATGTCCCGTCAACTGAGCGTTGCCGTGGCCAATCGAATAACAGAGAGAAATTTCAATTCTGCGATTTGATTGGTCGACGACACTATTAAGTTGACGACGTCACTTTTTATTATCGTTGTCGAACTATAAGCATGCATATCTTCTAATGTCTGTAGAATCACGTTTTCACTGCCTGGCAGAATGTTGTACCTTTGTACTAATTAATTATTAGCCTATTAAATGAGTTTCAAAAGTAAACTTTTTGTATTCTATCCTATGAAAGAAAATTTGTATCTAGGTAGATATGTTCCAACTTCGGCCGCATCGTCACTTTACATCAGGCGATATGGTGGTCAAATGCCTGCCTATTATCAAATAAAAAAAAAGATACGTATCTTCGTAGGTTCTACCCACCCTACTGTAGGTACGCGGAGATTTGGTGCTTTACCCCTAAGTGTCTGAGGTATATTTTGCGCATTAAGTGGCAGAACTGCGTTTCTAACACCGAAGTCTTACGCCAAACCAATATGTACAGTGTGAGTTGAACTGCTACTTATTAAATATCACCTAAAATGTGGGTACGGCTGATAGCAGACTAAGGCGGTGTTCTACTCTGAACTTACGGAAAACGACAAAAACGTCAAAGACGTGTTGAAGCCCAGCCTCGTTGTCTTTAACATATTAACTAGAAAGTGGGAGAAATGTATGTACCTATGTACGTTACGAATTTAGGTAAAAAGATCTCAAATCTATCCATCATACATCTGAGAGTAGTGAGAGTAAAATGTACCTACACGTAAACTAGTTTTTCTTGCTACCTAGATTATAGCCACAGTGTGAAGAACACAAAAAATGTTTGACTAAAGACTGCTAAACAATTTTAGTCTACTTGATTTTAGTCTATTAACTAGCAGACTCGGCGAACTTCGTACCGCCAATATTGAAAAAACCTAGAGTGTCGTTTTCCCATGTTTCTTAATTTTTTTTTTCCATATGAACATTCCTCAGACTTCGTTGAATGCAACAAAAGAACAATCATCCAAATCGGAGTCGTTCTCGAATTTTGCGCTTAGCGACACATTTACAGATTAATTTTTGGTTATAAAAAAAGGTATATGCCCTGCTTTTGATTAAAAGACAAAATTATTGCGAACTAGCTGTCACTTAAAATCAGATTCGAAGCTAAAATAATGAAATAAACTTCACTTTTATATTTTATTCGATTTCTGAACGAATATTAACTTCTTAACGAAGGGAGGAGCATCAAATATTTGACAGGTAGGACTTTGTAAGGGAAAGGGAAATTAAATAAATAAATATTAGTGGACAAATTACACAAATTGATCTAACCCCAAAGTAAGCAATTTACATGCATGTGTTATGGGTGTTAGACAACGATACTAATACATGGAAATACTTAAATAGATATAAGAATAAATTTAATAAACACCCAGACCCCGAAATACAAACAATTATGTTCATCACACAAATGTCTGTCCCTGTCGGAATCGAACCCGAGCCTAGCGGTCAGTCGATGCGGTTAGGTGTGTACGCTAGCCCCTCGGCCATCGAGGCGGTCATCGTCGTTTGTACTAAATATTCCTAGTATTTTTTTCATATTTACTCTCCTTTTATATCTTTCTTGGACTTCCATAAATAGTTAAAAACCAGAATACAACGTCACCCAGTTGTTTTGCCTTCCCCTCTTAGTAACCCCTAAACCTTATCTTATGTTATTAAAGTTCATATTGACTTTTAAAGAATTATTACGAATCTTTAGTACGAGAATGTAGAAAAGTGTTGTTTTTAACTTTTTCAGGTTTTTTTTTTAATTTTCTTCTTCGTAAGAATCATCCCTCGTATTTCAAGGAGTATTATAAAAAAATAATTAGTGAAATCGCTCTAGCCATTCTCGAGTTTTGCGCTTCGCAATACGTCTTACCATTAAAGAAATAACATTTAAAACTTCAAATGTCAACTCTTATTGTGTAGACTGAGTGCTTTCAGGCTAATAACATCCCATTCAGTAGGATTTGAGTAAAAGTCATCTGTTAAAACATGCTCTATTTATTTGTTTCAAACTAATTAAGTCTAACAAATTTACATATTCAGAAGTTAATTTATTAATACAATAAGCAAAAAGAAACAAGCTGTACTGACTGGACAAAAACATGGCGAACACGAGATTCTTCACTTCCATACTTTGTAATCATCGAGTAATGCTTCCATCAATGGATTACCACCAATTTCAGCCAGCTGGAATGTAATTTGACAGTGTTAAGCGCATTATTAAAAAAACCGTCAAGTGCGAGTTGGACTCGCGCATCAAGGGTTCCGTACACATAAATAAAATTGCGAGTGTGTATGTAATATTAAAATAACCGCTTTTCACTAAATACATATGAATTTTACAAGCAACATATACCAAAATATATATTAAATACAATTTTGGTCTGTCTGTCTGTACCCGCTAATCTCTAAAACCACTGGACCTATTTTGGCGAGACTTCCACTGGCAGACAGCTGATGTAATAAGGAACGGCTTATATATTTATTTATTCTGTTTTTAGTATTTGTTATTACAGCGGCAACAGAAATACATAATTTATGAAAATTTCAACTGTCTAGCTATCACGGTTCATGAGATACAGCCTGGTGACACACAGATAGATGGACAGCGAAGTCTTAGTAATAGGGTTCCGTTTTTTACCCTTTATGTACGGAACCCTAAAAACTAGAATGTAGTAATTATCTATAAAGCTTAAGGTACTAGATGACTGTAGATTATAACCCCTAACAAAGACCTGTCCCCAATACGTAAACTAAATGTCTCTAAACTGACCAGTCTTGCCAGTGTTTTAGTTGAAGAAGTCAAAACAAACCGACCCTGTAAGAGTGAGATAGCTAGCAATATGAGAATGAGATAGATATATGATCCAGATAGTAGAAATTTTAAGCTTCATATCGATACATTAGCCTCTGACCGCTTCAATAGTTGAGGGGTTGGCGTACACGCCTAATGCTACCTATCAACCGCGATTCCCGACGGAAGCAAACATTTATATGATAGACATATATTTCCATTTCTATATTTATTAATTTAATTTAATTGTATAGATTATCCGGGGTGACCAATAAACTCTACACCTGATAATATTGAATTTACCTGTTTACGTAGTTCAGCGTCGTATTTGTCGAGCGTTGCGCGGGTGTACTCCACACTGCCAAGAGTTTCTAGCAGGGATCTGTAGTAGGCCTTCTTACCCATATCCCGGGTGTTCTGTCTCATCAAGTCTAATGAAATTATTGTTAAGGGTCAGATTATTCTGAGTAAGCATTACATTGCCCGGGATTGGAATGTGCCCGAAGTGGCAATAGGCTTGCCACGATAGGTTGATATGATTGCGATAAGCTTGACCACAACATGGGCTCTAGTACCTTGGCGAATCGTGCATATCTGGACTGCACTTACGAATCGTGGATATATGAGCTCACCTCCACCTATCCCTTCGGGGATAGTAGGCATTCTAGGGGATAAAAGTTTGGTCCCCGTGTTGGTCCGGGTGCTCTGTGTAAAATAGACCAATTGCCTTCCTAACAGGTAGCTCGTAAGAGGCATTGGTGGTAGAGTGCTGTGCAGCAACTCGCCCCGGTAAGGATCCACCGCCTTACCTATTCCTGCCGCCATAATGACATTGTCGTGTTCCGGTCCGGAGGGTAGGGTAGACTTGCACATAAGGTCTAACAGCCCGACCACAGGGCAGCGGCGC
>DVZL01005855.1:0-11765 GCA_018236625.1 Lasaia peninsularis
GTGTGTGTGTGTGTGTGTGTGTGTGTGTGTGTGTGTGTGTGTGTGTGTGTGTGTGTGTGTGTGTGTGTGTGTGTGCTAATGTGTGTATGCTAGTGCGTGTGTGTGTGTGTGCTAGTGCGTGTGTGTGTGTGTGTGTGTGTGTCACCTGTGGCTGTCGTCGCGGATGCACGAGGCAGTGCACGACGGCGCGGTGGTGCAGCCCGAGCGCCCGCAGCGTCGCCGCCTCGTCCAGTAGCGCGCGCCCGTTGAAGATCAGACGCACGCGTCGCTCCGCCGACAGCTCCGCGGAGAAGTGCCGTCTGACGGTACAAGTTCAACAGCATATTAATGGAATCCTTTTATATATTAGCTGTCGGAGTGTGATGATCCCATCGCCCGTTGGCGAAAATTAAATAATTTAGATTAGGTTTTGTAATTTACAACTAGGCAGTAAATTATTCCTGCTGGCTAGCAATGATCTTGTGTTCTTATATTTAAATTATATTTTTAATATTTGTTGTAATAGCTGCAACAGAAATACATCTTCTGTGAAAATTTCACATGTTTAGCTATCACAGTTCCTAGTTATGGGGTTCCATTTTAACCCTTTGAGAATGGAACTCATGAAAGGCAACAAATATAGAAAACATCAAACACTAATTAATTCAAATAGTACAAACCTTTTAAAATCTTTTAAGAGCTCATCAAGACTTCCTTCCACCTCTTTAAGGGTATCATTAAGGTACTTGAGTTTGATCAGAATCTTCCTAGCCTGGCCATTGTCAGGAGTATCAGAATTTGATGTTCCACTGGCATTTTCAGTCTCAACTCCGTCTGAAGGTTGTTGTGGTTCTGCAATTTCCTCACTTTCATTTGATTTCAATGCGGCATTTCCTTCTGAAATAGTAATCAAGGAGCAATAAGCATGCATCAACTTCATAACTTTATAGGATTTTGATGCGTTTATACAAAAGTATGTTCTAAGGAAATAAACTATGTAGTATGTATGCAGTAAAACACACTGCGGTACACTAGAATATATGCGGTAAAACTTATAATATACATCCGACTTGTTGGTCGAGTGGCTAACGTATACCCATCGACAAACCGCAAGGCTCGGGTTTGATTCTCGACGGCGACACATTTTATATTATTATTCTTATTATTATTCTTGTATCTATTTAAGTATTACTATGTATTAGTATTGTTATCTAATATCTATAACACGAGCATTTAATTTGCTTACTTTGGAGTTAGATCAATTTGTGTAATTTGTCCAGTTATATTTATTTATTTATTTTAAATTTTTTTTCACTGAAACCCCATACAAGCTATGTTATGATACTTTTACTGTGTTACAGGATTACTTGATTTATAAATTTTATATTTAATTTAATTTCTTTTATAGTTATAGAAACTTATAATATTTTAAAATATAATTAATCCTGTATTAATTCAAGTTATGTTTCTAATATACGTTCAGTTTTGATGGTCCATTATATGTACCCATATAAAAGAAAAAATCTGCATCAAATTTTTCACTAACAATACCAATGCAGGAATCTGAACTAAACTCAAAAATTTACATTTCGTTGACCAAGATGATAAAGATATGCTTAAAGCCACCGACGAACTGTTCATGTAATAAATGCCTACCATGGGCAAAAATTTGTATATATATAATATAGATGACTGTATTTATGAATCTGAGAGTCTATTAAAAATTATTATGGTATAATACTATACTTATACTTTGGGATTTCTATGTATATAGTTGAGTAGTAGCAGCTAAAAACATACCGAACCACGTTCATTTGCTATTGGTTGTTGCGTACGCGCGTTTAGGAGTACGGGTACTTTTCACCGCATTTGATATTTACCTAAACCTGCTTATTGAAATCCCAATCTCACATATCTCAATTACGAGTCTCAGTAACTCTTCTATAAAAAAATCTTTATCAAACTAGTATGCATTTTCGATATTAAATTGAGGTTATTCTGCACAAACGAAAACACCTGATACCAAATATACACCAAATAAAAGTGTACTGTAATAATAAATATCCTATATTTTACTCTTATAATTATAACCGTACTAGATCCAATTATCTCATTACTAAACAGAGTTGCCTAGTAACTCGCCTGCATTCGAAATGCATCAATGCATCGTATGATTGTAAGATTAGGTTTTTCAGTAAACTAATTTTAAGCTGTACATATTTTTAACTAAATTGGCAACATTGTTTAAGTGTCAGGAATAGGAACTAACTAGTGGGGGGACTGAATAGTAGAGGTAATCTAGAGTAGTCCAATGGAGGCCTTGAAATGGAATATTAAATTAGCACCGCTCAAGTTGGAGTTTTAATGGAGGAAATCCTTCATGATCTTGCCAGCACATTATCATCTCTGACTTGAAGAATACGATACCTAGTAAAAATAATACAAGGTGAGCGATAATGATATTAAACTGGTAGTAAATGTAATAGTTACATACATACATAGCTTCACGCCAGGTTCCGTGCGGAGTAGGCAGAGAGTATCGAGTGCCAAACGTCACTATCTCTACACACCTGCCTAGCTTCCTCCACATTCATCAATCTCTTCATGTATATACGCCGGTTGCGGAGACTCTTGACACCACCCTCGGATAATACGCGAGCTATTTGGTAGTGGAATGTCAACATAGGCCTCCCCGGATACCTACATCCACTGCACTGAAATGTGCAAAGCGAGTCGAGCCCTATAGCTCAGCGTTTCACTCTATTCCCAGCATTCACTCTCCTTGTCTAGTTGTTTTATCAATATCCACATTTATTGATTTGAGTCATAAATTATCTAAATTCAATTGATATTATTAATTACGAACCATTCGATCTGGTGAAGAAATCACACCCAGTAGTGACATCTGCTTCCATAGCACTGACAATGCTGTCCATTTCTCTTATTTGGGCATTGCTTGCAGGTTCAGGCTCCTCGGAGTTGTCCATTTCATCTCTCTGGCTCTCTGTTGGCTGTGTTAGGCTTGGAGCTATAAATATTAAAATAATTTTCTAAGTGTTTATTTTTCAGTTCTGTTAGAAAAGCTTTCATAACTTAACAGTGCTTTAAAAATAGGCATTTCACCAGGTTCGGGAGTCCGCCATTTTATATTCAGTATATTGTAGCAAACACATTTCATCCTAATTAGATACTAATGCCAAATTCAGCTCAATCATCCAACATAGTGTTACATATGCTATTTCTGTGGACCATTTAGCTATTTTTAACTGCTACAGCATAAGGCTCAATGCAAATTTAAAGAAGGAATTACCATATTCGTAAAAAAAGCTTATATGAACATTTCAATATCATAAACCATACAATTATTAGATTTTGCCTACACACATAAACAAGGCAAGATAAGTTGTTACCCATACACAAAACATTTTTTCTACACAAGCAGTACTAACAAATACTTAAATGCTTATATTATTATTATAAGTATTTAAGAAAATTTAATTTTTAGGAACCATACCCAAAGGGTAGAAACGGATTCTTAGTCCCCTACTACTAAAGGTTGGAGCACACTAACACGTTCATGCTACGTCTCGCCTAAAAAATATCATTCAAACGCAGCCAGTCGCCGATCAGGCGGCTAAATTATGTTTCCATTATAAACTATATCGCAAGGTCATGCCATAAAGCCCATATTATAATGATATTTTTTTAGGCGAGGCGTTGCAGGAACGTGTAAGTGAGCTACGACCTTAAGACTGTACGTAAGTAAGTAAGTCCGTAAGTGCTGTCTGTCTGTATTTCATGAACCATAGCTATAAAATTAAAATGTTCATAGATGACATATTTCCGTTGCCGCTATAACACGAAATACGAAAAACAGAATAAAATGAATATTGAAAGGGTATCCTATACAAAAACGTGACATTTTTACTGGGACGCACGAAAAGTTCAGTACATTTTAATGGTTTTAAAAAGTTTTTTTATTGATTATGTGCAAACAAAATAAAAATATGTCACACGATTATATTTGTCATATACATTATCCTTGTCTTATAATTTAAACAAAAAAACTTGTAAAATACAATTAAGTAAAGTATACCATCTAAACGCCGGTAGAAATGCAGGCGATTATTGTCCAGCATAGCCATATCCGCATCAACTATGCTGTCCATCTCTTGCAGTGGTATAACTCCATTCTCTCTGGAGGTTTCGCCTTCAGAGCTACCATTGTTTACCGCTGTAATAAAAATTACCCAGTATAATCCACACATTTAGCAAACTTGTAGAAGAGTTATTAGCCAGATAGATAGTTTTACATAATACTTAGTACATACAAACACTGTCAGATACTAATACAATCTACTACTATTATCTCAATAAAAATTATAATCTCGATTTTGCGTTTCAACAATAGCTTCTTTGTAGTTAAAAAATTAGCCAATGTGTGAGATCCAATTAAAATTAATTATAAAAAATCAGATTCATAACTTAAAAACCATATTGCTTTTATTACATAAGCAATATGGTTTTTAAAATCAGTGATTCATACAAATACTAACATTGAGCCACATATTAATGTCTTATCAGCAAATAATTATTCATGTTCAAGCTTTGATTGTGTATTACATTAATTAACAAATAAAACTCTATACACATTGCATTAATCTATATAATGTTGAATTATTCACACCAGTTACATCTCAATAATTGCTCAATGTATTTTAATGATCTCTGATTTTTTGGATTCATCACTATGTTATATAGTAGCAAATAAGTGTAAAAAAAACAAAAAAGGTAAAATAATTTAAAGCATTAAATAGTCCTGGACAAATTATACAATTGTTCTAATCCAAAAGTAAGCAGTACATGTTTGTGATATGTGTGTTAGACAAGGACGCTAATACATAGAAATACTGCAATAGATATTGGAATAAATTTTATATCAACAAAACCCAGACATCTATGTTCATCACATGAATACCTGTCCCGAAATCCAACCCATGCCTCGCGGCCCTAAGGCAAAATACTCAATTAACGTGGCTATGAGTTGTCCCCTCTTGACCACAACCAATGTAACTTGGTCGAAACGTCAAGTATCTAAACGAGTAAGTCGATTCATGTGTCTACATCCGTTTTAATATAATTCATTCATAATTATGGAACAATAGTTTATAAATAGTACTCCACTCCACACTGAGACAGGTTAGTGACACATAACAAGCAGTAAAAAAGTCTATCTGATGGATCAAAATGGGGCATATTATATAATATCTTTATATTTAATACATTGGTGTGGCTATATTATATTGCATTTGTCTAATCAACTTCTCTGCATCAAATCATTCACCATTTTTTTAAGCCATGCACAAGTTAGTACATGTTCTGAATGTTAGTAGTGTTGGTACTATACTTATAATTTTTTATTTATATAGTACCTAAATTACATTAGATTTGTGTATGTATTATCAAGGCAAATCTTGAGCTTGAATTGCATGTTTTTGTAAGTAATAGTTTAGGATATTATACACTGAATTTGGCAATCATTTTTGAAATATTTATATTGAACTTATTAGTTATCATAATATATTTATTTTTGATATCATAATCAAAGGACTTACCAACAGGATTCAATGGTGTTTGAGAATTATGTAGTTGTAAGTTAGTTGCATTTGGACCTGAAAAAATAAGTTGTCATTAAAACTCTATTATATTAGAGGTCATCTTGCATTCCTTAGTAAGTTAGTGTATAAGTCATGTACTCATTATTTTTCAAATGGGAAGTATACATTGTTCCTATGGGGTATCCAAAATACTTTTAAGTGACAAGTTAAATGAGTTTGACAAAGACAAAAATTCTATAAAATTTCAAAAAATTAAATCAGCTGCTTTATACATATAGTTTGCCTGATAATGTAAGGCAGCAAAACGAAACGTTAATTAAGAGCAAATCGTAGGGTCATTGGAACAGTACAGTAAGTGGTCTAGTGGATACATTTGGAGTCTTTGACTTCTGGCAAGTCCCATCAATTTCATAAACACAGTTTTGCTGAACAAGTTGTAATATACTGCTGTTTTGTGTGCGAGTTTGCAAAATAAAATTTTTATTTTCGATTAATTTAAAAAAAATGGTTCATAGTATTACTTTTGTCATTATTTTTTTTTAATTAAATATTTTATTCTATAAATTTAGACAGATTGACCTTAACACAATATTTTAAAACTATTAATATTTTCACTATCAAAATGTAGCACTATGTAATTAAAACTGAGAGATTACAAAATAATTACAAGGGTAAAAGTTAGGACATAGTTTTATTTTTGATGAGAAGGCAATGTCTCAAAGGTTCAAGGAAAACTTTGTTTACTTATTAATAATTTATATGAATAGAGTATTTTATTACTGCTTAGTAAGTATATTGTGCATGTCAAGCAAAACTGAAAACAGTGTTTCAGCTGGGTTGAAAGAAAGTAAAATCAGATAAGATTTGACAGCTGTTGAGTAAAATTTTTTGATATGAAGATATTAATCTTTTTAAATTCTTTGTCAATCTTGAGGATTGAATACAAGAATAGTTATAGAGTATGTTAAAATGTATAAGATAAAACAATTAAAATAGAATTAACTCGCATTAAAACACACAGGCATGGTTTCTTTGATAGTAAAATTTGTTTCATAAGTAACAGTCTAGTTATTATTTAAACTGATGATAACATGACAATGATAATTTAGTGTTTTTATTATAAAAATATAGATATACTAGTATTGTTTATTTTGTATTGTATCTAATACCTTCAAACAAGCAATTCTTGTATATGTATCAATGATCTCTGAAACAGTTCCAACAATTTTTATGAATTTTTGGAATAAAACCTCCTATAATAAGCTACATTTTGCCACTATTTACGAAGATAGAATAGGCCAGTTGGGAAATCGGGTAACTTAAAACATAGAAAATCCGGGTTCAAGTCTCGTTTTGATTGTTTCTTTTATTTTGTCCTTTTATATTATTTAAATTTCATCAGTAAGTAATTACCATAGTTATAAATAAATATAATTCCAAAAAAACATGATGTACTAAAAAGACATCAAAACTAGGTCACCCAGGTACTAAGCTCCTATAATACTAAATCCATTTTGTTGATTACTCTACAACTAGAAAATGTCTACGTCATTAAATAATTCAAAAGCTTACTTTTCAAGTAATTGGGGTGATAAAGATATATTTATAGGCAAATGAATCAAAAATCATTTATTAAATTTATAATGCATGTGACAGGTGTTGTAAAAAATACTATATAGTTAAATGTAAGCTTTAAATATTTTTCATATAATTTTAGTTTACTCAAGAGTCTCCTAGACCGGCTAGTTTATACGAGGAGAGTAATGAATGTGGAGGAAGCTAGGCAAGTATGTAGAAATTGTCACATTTGGCAGTTGACACTCTACCTACCACGCGAGGGTCTTGGGGTGGAGATATATCTGTAGTTTAAACCACTTATTATAATCACGGAACAGAAATATTCTGAAATATTTTGCTGACAATAACCATTGATACTATAAAAGTTTACTTACGCGTTCGTATGCTAACTGTAACAGAGTGATGGGGTCGAGACCTCATTACAAGTACAGTGCGATATCTGTCTGGCCTTGCATTCGTTGACCACCATGCCAGTGATGCTACCACCACCACCAGCACCACTATCATAAACTGAACTACTTCATCTCCTATTCCTTCAATCATTGTCATCTTGCACTAAAATAACACATAAATATAAACATATATTGACAAAATTCAATGATTTATGTTTAGGTTTCAAAATATGTTGTAGTCTTTGATATTAGTATCATATTTGGATTGGCTAATGGGGATCTACACAGAGTGATAGATTCACCCCTCGTATATTCTCATTTATCATATGTTCTGTTGCTATTAAAACCTGTGCATGATAAAGTATTAAGGAAACTATACTTTGCATTAATTTCCGTACATGAAATGACTTGTTTTTTGTACCACACAAATGTTAAAAGATGGAAAACAGAAAATAATAATCAATTTCGTTGAATTTCCTATTGAGTAACTGAAGATAGAAAAAAGGTAAAATAAAAGCTAGTCTGTCCATTTTTAAGCTGTACGACATTTTTACACTTTTAGTTATTAATGCAATGTTTTGCTATCTTTACAATGGTCAAGGTCAAATAATTAAAAAACCTTAGCGAATAGTTACTTACAGCACTTTGAAGCGATTAAGGTAGATAAAGTAATTGTTTACAGTACGATCGATTTGGAGATCGCAGTAAAGTAAAAAGACATCTCGGAATCAGCTGAAATTAAAACGAATGTATTTTTCAATGCAAACTACAGCAAGGTCGGTGTTACAATCGCGAATATATTCACATGGATTAGAAGTACTCGGATGATTTTTAGGAACTGTCCATCGAAAACGTGAAAACTGTTAATTACACCATCACAAAATAAATATTTAGAATCACAAATGCGTACCGTTCTCGATTGTGATCGAAAATCTTTCAAGCTTGATTTGACTTTGACAGAAGGGAAATTGACATAAAATTGACACTGATAGTTGATGTTCTAGTTCTTCGTCATCTTTTTTGTAATAATACTATTAAAAGATTTTTAACAAACTTAATTATGGACCGTGTCTTATTTATTTATTAAACAAAATGTAAAGTTGAGATGATTTTTATAGCCAGATGGATATATACGTAAGGCTTCTATAAGATGTTCCTTATATACCTTGTATGTGGCAATTCTCATTTTATTAATGAATAAAAAATAAAACGATCATATTTACGTTCATCTCCTTCTGCTTCGTTGTAGTCTTATCCTGTTTCTGTATCACTTGTAAGCATGACCAATCTAGTGGATTTGGTAAAGGTTTTATACAGAACGACTGCCTTCTGACCTCTGCAACCCAGGAACCCAGGAAATCAAATTCAATAATTTATAGGCATGGGATTAGCATTCTGCCCGTACCGCTAACTGAGGGCCTTCTAGCTACATGCTAGGAATCTTGTTTGCATCCATCCAATATACATATATAGGTCTAGTTTTAGGTTTAAACTCCTTTCCGTTATATTTTAATAGTTTAAGGTAATATTATATTAGGTAGGTTTTTTGTGACAATTGTTTTCTCTCCAATTTATTTTTAAAAACTTAGGTGAGTACTTAAGATTGATACGAGTATGTGCTCACAAATAACAATCTAATCTACCAATAAAAATTTATCTTGCGACTAGTTATTGCGTATGTTTTTATCTTTGTCCTAGCAATTTTTTACCGTTAGACTAAAATTGTAATCATCTTAAGTGACTTTTTCCCACCGTAAAATCAATGGCAAATACTGTCAGGAATTGGCGGTAGACCCAGACAATATAGCCTAAATGTTGCAGATTTATACCTATAACAAATGGCCATGGTATTTTACTACAATTTGCCTTGGTCGTCTCTGTGGATTCGGTGACCGACTTTGACGCGCGATGCTCTGGCACGCCCGCAACTTTGCGTAGTGTATTAGACATAAATTGACATAATTTCTTTATTTGTTAACCGATTTAATTGAAATAAACACTAAATGTTAAGTGAAGGCCACACAAAATATTTCTGAAAATGGCATACAAATCGGTTTAGTCGTTTCAGCCGTTAAGATTAACGTGCACAAACATACAGACAAAGTAAAAAAAAAACATGGTTTTCGGTTCTCTTGCGTATAAAAAGCCCGCCCAGTATGTTATTTAAATAAATTTCCATGTACCGATAGCGATCAGTAACAGTTTTATTATATGTACCTGTAGAAGATTTCTACATATTCCACTTACTGTCGTAGAGTTCTACTCTTTTTGCAAATGTCCTAGGACAAATAAAAACAATCTGGCTTAATATCGCTTGCCTCCATTCCAAAAAATAATCACCAACCTGCTTATTAGCTTTAGCCAACATTTATAAATAAAAAACAAATTACATTTTGTAGTACCTAAGTTGTTAAGTCAAAATATATTGTGAAACATTTGCATCAGAATTGAACTGGCCGAGGTAAATGAAACTATTAAGTAATCTTTGGCAGGGTCAAGGTCACTGCTTATAGTCAAAACTCGTACAAGAGCAGCTAATTATACAATTAAACAATTTTCGTTATATTTTAGGCAATATTATAGGTATGTTGAGAACTATTAAGAACAAGTTCTCTGCCCTGGATTGAACCGTGTGTCAAAGTCGGACCGACTACGCTTGACCACAAACTTAACCTCGACTTATAACTAATATAAAATAGCTTATTTCGGAGCACCTCGAAACTCATGGGTTTGTAAGTAGACAAGGAAGACTCTTTAATACTACTTCCTACACATATAATGTATATTTGTATTGAAAAGTGTGGTAAAATAACATATTGACGTGATATTTTTGTTTAACTAGCGACCCGCCTCGGCTTTGCAGGGTATACTATACATGTTATATACATAAAAACCTTCCTCTTAAAGCACTCTATCTATTAAAACAACCGCATCAAAATCTGTTACTTAATTTTAAAGATTTAAGCGTATATAGGGACAGACAAAAAAGTGACTTTGTTTTAGGTAATAATAATGATATGCAGTACCTACGAACAATCGCTTTGGCTGTCAAGTACTTTTCCAGCGAAAAACATGGTCTCTGTAGATTTTATTGTATACTGGTGCCCGCGACTTCTTCCGCGTTTTTTATAAATTATTTATTTTATACGTTTCTAAAATAAAAGTAGCTTAAGCCGTCCCTTGTTACATTTACTGTCTGCCAGTGGAAGTTCCGTTAAAATCGGCACATCCGTTATAAAGATTAGCAGACCGTACAAAAAGACAGACAGTTGAACAAGTTTGAGGTTTTATAGTATCGTCGATAATTTAGAGATATTATAATGCTTCACCATTTTGAAACTTCAACATAAATAATGTAATATGTTGAAGTTTAAAATGGTATTGGCACCCCCCGACGAATTCGTTTTTGCTTTATTTTTAATTTCATAGGTTCACATAAATTATTTAATTTGGGGACTTTAAAATTATTTTATCTTTATTCAATCATACTTTAAATATCGTGGGTGTTTTCATAATTTTTAATTTTGCTTTTTATTTTGAACTTTTTATAGAGTAGGTAAAGATACATGTATAACATAAAAATACATTATTACTATAGTGATTGTTTTATATACTTAGCTTATGTAATTTATCACAGTAACTTCTATATTAAAACCTTCACAATTCAACCACAAACCCTGTAGGTACTGAATACCGCATCAAAATCGGACTTGTTATGAACTCTAGCACCACCTAGTGAGTTACTTTCGTAATACCTATCTTTTGAGAAATATTAACTAACTACTTAATGTAAGTAAACCATATTTAAATATTAGTATATTTTTGCACAAAAAATAGAGGTGTAAAAGTAACGAGAAAAAGCAAACCCGTATGTATTCGTTAATATATAAATGAATACTCGTTACTTTTGATACCCTTATTCATTGGTTCAGTATACCTAGACGTGGCAGCGATTAGGTGGCAAAATATATAATGAAATCGTAGTCAAAGAAGCGATGACCTTTTTTTTACCTTTAAACAAATTCCACATTATTTCAATTGGCAAAAGATATGAAATCGTAGTCTTACTCTTATTCGTATGATTCGTATGTTGTATATGGAGAATGAAATCATCGTGTGCGAGTAGAGGTGGCAATAACGGCTATATGCCAATAACGAATTATACTGTTATGTTATTTTTCAATAACAGTTGTCAGAA
>DVZL01005856.1:0-11764 GCA_018236625.1 Lasaia peninsularis
CCGACTAAAAACCTCACGATGACCGTCCCGCCGCCCGGCTAGGAACGAGATGGGGTCGCTTTCGCATTCACCATCCAGCCGATGTTATCCCTGATAAACATAGTCTACTTTTTACCGCGGGAAAATGCTTCATTCCTACGGGAAAACGGGTAATGGGAGAGCGGACATTAAGATATACCTTTCCGTATTTATCTATTTCACATAACTTCTAAATGGCTAAACCGATTGATTTCAAATCAATAGTTTCCTGTAAAATTTAAAAATATAATTGGGGCCGGTAGGTGGCGCTGCTGCCATTATGTCAACTAACCGTCCGAAGCCGAGCTGGTACTTAATAAATTTTTCAGTGTACTGTCACCTTAAGACTGGGATCTTAAGCCTTCAATGTAGGGTTACAGGCTGAAGGGTAGGCCTTTAATCCCAAAACTGCAAAAGTTCAGCACTGACAGTATGGTGACAGGAAGGAGTAAGACAAAACCTAATCCAACTCCGAGCTCATGAATATTGTCATAATATATAAACTGTACAAATGATTGTCGTTTTCCGTTCATGTCTGTCCTTATTTATGCTTCGATCTTTCAAGCTATCCAGCGGATTTTGATGCCATTTCATTTTAATAGATAGAGTGATTTAAGAACGGTTAGAAAAAATGTTTCTTTCATAGATTTTTAGCTTTTTTAGTTTTATAGATTATGTGATCATGATAGTGAAATGTCGGAGTTTAATTAGATATGTCAAAGCACGTCCTGTCTCAAAGCGTAAACAGTGCTTATGTGCCTCTATGGAGTGCACGCCCCTGCTGGTACAATGGTACAATTTGAGAGATTATTTGACATGCATTATGGATATCCGATAAAAGTGAATATTATAATATTTAGGTGCCTATTCTAAAAAAACATATTCGTAATACAATTATGTCTGTCAAATTTTATAAAGACAAATTTTTCGTTAAAAATCGTTGCAAAAATAAATATCCAAAAAAATCACATAATTACTGTTGTTTGTTCTGTCGCCTTTTGTACAAATAAATTTGTTTATTGTATAATAAGATATGAAATAATAATTATTACTAATATTTTGTTATATTAATTTACAGTATCGGGACAACTATTTAGAAGAACATAACCGCGGTCCCCACTCGTTTGGAGAAGGATACGCCTTTGCTTTTAAAGGCTAATTCAATCATTAGTTTTATAAAAATATATACAAAATGTTTGAAAACAGAATAAAAATATTTTACCAACGTATTTTTAATTAATCACTGCACCTGGAATTAATAAAACTGTAAACATCATCAATGGTGATAACTCTGCTGCGAGCTAACTTTTTTTAAGTTGTTACTTATTACTATCTTATTCTAACGCAAACAGAAGAAAGAGACATAACACATTTAGTGCTGTCGTACTAGTTAGTACGAAACATTTCTTCAGACGTTTAGAACTTATCCCGGAATAAACGATTAAATCTATTAGTTATAATTGCTTCCAATTTGACAGCACTAAAAATATTTTGTCTCTTTCTTTTACTTACGTTGAAAGAGGATAGCAATAACTTAAAAAAAGTTTAGTTATAGTTGGCGTACAGCAGACTTACTGCTACTATTGGTTTAGGTTAAGCAAGATAAGTGGGACAAGTCGCAAGTCTGGCGTGGCCTTTTATAGTTTCTAGCGGCTGGAAAAGGTAAAAAGGTGGTAGCAGGTTTGTAAGTTTTTTTAGAATAATATCTAACCTAGTCTCTACTAGAAAAAATACTAGGAAGTCTAAATTACTACATTTTCCATCTTATTCCATGGGATATCTCATTGCTGCACAAAATATTATAGTAGATATTATGAGGTTAGTATTATAATAATAATGGACGAATGAATTAGGACACAACCGTTCCGTTTGAAAGAACGATTTCAACAACTCACTGTGAACCTGAAACTCTAATTATAAGTGATTTGATTGGTTAAAGCCAGCGGGTAGCAATGATCACTGAATTGTTAACGCGAACGTACTATACGTACGACCATTAGTAAAACAATATTGTAGTTCATATACCCACATTTTATTAAAATAACATAGTAATACTTTGCAAAATATTTCGTCTCTTATACTATATATATTAACAAATAAATATAAACACTGATTTTGGCTGCTATTAAAATAATCAAATTTATTATACTTAATCACATGCTACTAATAATTTAATTATTATGGCGTTCCTTATAACAATAACAAAAGTTATTTAATTGGTAATAAATAATTGGAAAACAATAATTAGAAATTATTTTGATTGACGTTATAAGTATTTGCATTTTTTTAAAATTAATATAATTAAAAAGTATCAAACAAAAAGTTTGATATTAATTATACAGTTTTTTGTTAATAAAAAAAACAAAAATTCACATGAAATTTAAAATTATTATAAATCTTATCTATATTTGCATAAAAAGCTTTTAAAATATCACTAATCACTATCACATTGATATTTCCAACACCATTAATATTAATTATACATATATTGTCCTAATACATATCATAGGTATTTGATATTGCACAAATTCTATTTAATTATTACTACCATACACTTCAGCTCATGGCTCTCGATATAATGAATATTAGAATAATATTCTATTGCTAAACATTAAACATATAAATTAAAATAATATTGTAAGTAATCGTATTTATGTATCTAATACATAAAACATTGAAAGGACCCAAACCCAGCTATTGTTATAACTATTGTTTTTACAGTTTATTGTATCAAATATGAATGATCATGGATGAATATTCGAAAATGCAATTTACAAAGCTAAAAAATTTCTTAGTAAGTGCTAGTCATCGAATCCTAAAATAGCATAAGCAATACTATTAATATATTATTATGATAATATTTAAATTTTAATTAATATAATAAGTAAATATTATGTCACTACTTTTTATTACTTTAATGCGCGTCTTTCAGAAGTAGCATACGAATATTATTTAATATGTTGTTTTACACCTAGCACTGGAAGTTTATGTGATTATATTTTGATATACTACAACATCAATACAAGGATTATATGCTACCAAATATTATTGTGTAAAAATAAATTAATCACAAAAAAAACTTTGAAATCAATAAAAAAAACATACATTAAAATACTTTGGACATAATTTAACCATTTTTTTGGTTGTAAACCAATTACGCAGCCATACGTAAATGATTCTTGAAGTGTGTCATCGTTATGAATATGAAAATCTTTATTCTTAAATAAAGATTGTAGCAAATATAATATTATATTCAGTTATTTAAAGCAAATTACTTTGAAAAGGATCAAAATGTGTTAAACACATAAACTTAACGGAACGTTAAAGTCCAAAAACTGTTAAATTTATTAAAAAAATATTAAGAAAAAATATTAATAATATATATACAAATGTTCTGACACAGTAATAGTAAAAGTGTCCATTGTATTTATACTAAATGAATATATTAGATATGTAAAAATTATGTTAAAATTTAAAAAGAACATAAAATTCTTCTATGCATTTTTTTAATTATCTACGTATTTTAAATATGTCCTTATACTATGCCTTAGTAATATGGCAAAACTAATAACTGTGGTTATAAGTTATTAATAATTAATGCAAATGCAAAGCTGATGATATGAATCTTTACAAATAAGTAATATTTAATTTCCATAATATTGTAATAAAATATGGAATTAAAAATTGATATCAATACTATAATTTCTTTGTTACTGAAATAATTACTACTTAAATATTAACATTTAGACTAAAAGTAATCGGACTAAATTAACAATTCCAAAATAAATATTGTGTAAAAATATGTATTAAATATAACCTTTTAAGCAATTTTATATCTTAAATTGAACAAATATTATAATACATTAACTTAAAATACAATAATGATAATATTTACTGTGAAAAATATATTTTAAAACTAAATTCATTACTAAAAATTGGTATACCTTTAGTGCAATTAAAAGCATGCCCAAAAGTTTGACGCTGTACTAAAATATATATATTTTTTATTTTAACGACTTGAAAAGACTATAATTACCTACACCCAATAATATTATAAATTTTTAAAACACTACATTTTAATAACCTAATCTTTATTAATGATGACATTTGATGAGAATAATCATTCATATTTGATAAATTGATATCCAATTTATATTCAATATACAATAATATTACATAACAGATAATAATATTACATTAGTTTTATAAAAAATATATAAAATAAAAACTTATTTATTATAATATTTAAAGTAACAATGATGACTTCAAATTTGAAACTTGAAGGATATAAGTATAGAATAATATTATTGAAAGTTTTAGCACTATTCTAGTAATAATAATAGGTTATTTTATTGTTATAATAAATAAAAATACCCCTGTACTAATCCAATAGGCTTGGTCCATTATAGTTAAAAAAGCCTTTAAAATTTGGTAAAATTATTGTCCATTAAATTATTGAATATAAAATTATCTTAAATTAAATTGGTATGCATTTTTTAAGTCCCATGTGATGTGGTAAATACGCACATAAATTAGAAAAAATATTATCACTAAGGGTAAAAAATGTAAAATATTATTGTCCGTAACATATATAGGTAAAATATTGTCGAAGTCACACATGCGAAAATACAAAAACAAAATATGACAATATATTTTTAAGTATACATATATTTAGTTAACCCTGATTTTAGGCATTATAATATAGTCATCATGGTTATACGGACAGAAAATTGGTCATTATTTCTACTAATACGATATTTTATTAAGTAGAATAAGAATATTTGGCAGTTACTACAGTATAATGATAAAATATTGAATGATATTTTACTATAATAAGATTTATTTCTAGAAAAATGTATATGTTTTATTTAAAATATTTTTAGCTTTTTTACAGCTACAACACTTCGACGTTACTACAATTAAATATCGTATGCAGATACGTTACAAATTCAAATTTCAAAAGAGAATATATTATATAGGTAAGTTGGACATAATCTATAAAATTGATTATAGTTTCTAAATAAAATACTATTTCAAAAAAGCAGACAGTTTTTCTACATCAGATAGATAATCTCTTCGCATTATTAGCATTTACAATTGTATTAATGCTATTAAAGTTATTTTTCAAATGTGGGTACCTGCATAGTACACAAAATATTTTACATATCATAGGGATAAATAATTTGAGTTTGTAAAATAATTGCACACACATTCGGCTATATTATGTTAAATATATATAAGGTATAGAATATTAAATATTAAAATATTTCATCTTAAGGGCGCAGTTCCAATCGGGCGGGCTTCAAAGTGGCATTTTCAAAATGGCGGGCTTTATTCGTCTTCTTCGTTTTGGTAGCTGACGTACCGAACCGATGATTTTTCACTGACAATTAAACTCTGAAAATTAAAATAATCATGATAAATAAATTAAACCTTCAGCCCCTAAAATAAGCTAAATTATATTCGGGGCAGACAGGTACTACATAAAGTGCCTATGTATTTTCGTATACTTTTAATAAACAAACTTAAAAGCCATTGAACCGATTGTAAAATTCTGTAAGTAACATAAGCTTTATTTATGATAAGAAAAAATAAGGGATTCTTGCCAAAACTTCAGTAACGTGAACCAAACTTTGGGATGCCAATATGTCTAACAGTTGCAGAATTATGTCGACAGTATAACCACTATATACGTCTATATTTCAAAAGTTAATATACATATAAAAAAGAAACTTCACATATTTACAATGTAACTTCACATTTATAACTGTTACAATAACTATAGATAACTTTTTGAATTATTTAAATTGGTCATTTAATTCAAAAGATATTACGAGTTTAGGAAAATTAGCTTAGCTGCAATCTGTCGTGGCACCGAAATTCTTGCACTAAGAAATTATAATTGGCTTTGTTCGAGAGTAGTATCATACGAATCAGTAAATGAGAAACAAAATGCTTACCCGTGCGAGGTAACGGGAGCGCAATTTTTTTTTTCGAATGACTAATTGTTGCTTAACTGCGTGGCTATTTTACGTGAACTTTGGGAGCGAACAGAGTGCTCAGCCCGAGATTATTTAACTGGGTGGGATTATCTACAACATCAACACCAGGGGCTGTCTACTGGAAGACCAAAGCTCAACCTGGTGATGCGTTCTGATTATTGGGGGGTAAGAGGTTTTTTTTAATTTATTTACTAAGTAAACATACACATATAATTTCGTTAATTTAGCATTAAAAAAACACAAACATACAAAAAATGCTTATATGTACATCATCTATTGATCAGTGTTTACAAAAAACAAGAAATAACTTATTTCCAAACCAAATATAATACCTATCATATATAAAAAAGTTACTAAATATAATTACAAGATTAAGTTATGCTTCTAAGTTCTTAGATTTTACAAAACATTCAAGAAATACAATTTTAGTTTAAATTTAATGTTTTTTTGTAATCAATTTTTAAATGTGATGGTAGACATTATGACACTGTAGACATTATTCGAATTGTACAAAACTGATCCCGTGGTTCGCCGCTCGGCGTTAGGCGCCGGGCGGATTCGGGCTAAATGTAGTCCTGCTAACTAACTTTGATAATATACACAAATATAAACATAGGAAACTAATAAAAGAACAGTATAAATCAGTAACCTGTTTCTCGTTCGTAGCCGGCGGTGATCTCAGCAGGAGCAGGAATGGTGCATAGGCAAAGTTCAGCAAGGCGATGATTACGAGCATCCACTCGAAGCCGATACTGTTTACCAGAGCACCAGAGAATGCTGGACCTGAATAAATAGTTTTATTTATAACTGTTTTGGTCTGGATTACTATGTATGTATAGATGCAGTATAGATTGAGTCAAGGTATTAAACAAAGAGGGATGGGACATATTATTACAGGCTTGCCTTAGTCTAATGTGAACTGCAGCCATTTAACTACCAAACAACTCTTCCTGACCGCATATGGTCATAACGTTTTGGGTCCCCGATGTAGAATAGACCAACTGCCTCCCTAGAAGACAGCTTGTAAGAGGCAAGCATAGGTTACCTGAGTCACTTCTAACATCACCACTGGTAGTAGAGTGCTGTGCAACAACTTGCCCGGTTAGGTTATCCATCGCCTTATACGTTCCTGCCGCCATAATGATATTCCAGAGTCCGGAGAGTAGAGTAGAATACCGGATTACAGCCCGACGAAAGACAGTAACGCACCTACAACATCTACGGTGTCTATAGGCCAAGGTTGTTTCCTACCATCAGGAGACCAGTGTATTTGTTATCTCATATTATAAAAAAAATGTTGACAAACATGCGCGGTGTAGACGAATATTTGACGGTATAAGCAGGTAATGACAAAGTGAGAACTAGGCTACTGCAAGCCAGAACTTCTCCAGCAAAGGCACTTACAAGTTCTTTCTTAAACCATCTCAATAAAACTCACCCACAGCATATCCTAAACAAAAGGCAGTGTCTCCAATTGCATAAACCGATCCGTAGACAGCTGCGTGGCGAATGTCCACCAAGAAGCCCAGCTCCGGCATCATGGATGAATCCACCATCCCGATGGCGAAGCCCAGACCCGCGTTGGGGATTATGAGGTGTTCCAGCTTCCGAGCCATAGGAATCTGGTGAAATAAAAAAAAATAAGCCTTTATTGCCGTTCCCAGGTTTGACAAGTTTACAGTTTTTTTTTAACAATTTATTTAACTGGTAAAATCCACAGTAATATTGTAAAAGCCAAGGTGTATTTGTTCGTTCTGTAATGTCGCTGTGGGAAAATATTGTGGTTTAATTTTCTACTCATACGTTGTCGCAGGAGGGTTAAATAATAAGCTTATAATATACGCGTAGTCGCGTGCAACATCTATTTTTTTATATAAACTGGTTAATTAGCGAATAATTATTTATCGCACCAAATTATACATCATAATGTATTTTTTTTATGTTGTATGTATTACATAAGTTATCCCCTATATTCTCGAAACGGTATATATGCACCCACGATTAGCCGACGATATTAGGTCCCATTATGTTATCGGGCAAACTCATATCGGGCACAAATCCCAAGATTTCCTCACGATGTTTTCCTTCAGCGTAAAAGCACTCAAAAAATGTACTTAAGTTTGTCCCCGTGTTGGTCCGGGTTACGTCGTAGAATAGGCTAACTGTCTTCTACCCAGGCAGCTCGTAAGAGACGAGCACAGGGTCTATTGTCACCAACATCGTGACATTGATTAGGTGGTAGAGTTTTGCAACGACTTGCCCATATTGGTACCACCGCCTTACTGCTCGCCATTGTCTTGTTCTGGTTTGGAGGGTAGGGTAGCTGGCAAACTTACTCACGCAAGAAGCTTACCATTCCAGCCTCAGGTTGGCAAGGCACCATTTTGTACCTTTGGCGTCTATAGGCGACGTGTATTTCTTACCATCAGGAAATCCGTCTGCTTGTTTGTCTTCCAATATCATAAAAAAAAGAAAACCTCCTTGGTACATGGCTAGGTTGGAAAAAGGACTACCGAAATGGATATCCGAAGCGCGTACCACTAGGCCAGGTCTCTGCTTTCTAGTTTTTATAGTTTTATATAAGTTGGGCTATAACTAATAGTACCAATATATTCTATCACATTGTGTGGCATAATTTAGCCTACTAATAATCGTACCAATATATTGCATCAAATTTAAGTAATTAATTGTTTTCTTTTAACTACAAAGTTAATATGATTGAAAAGGGGAGTATACAAGAGCTTCTCCACTTTGAGTGAGTTTGGCAACGCATCAATAACGTCACGTGTCTCTGAAGCTAGATATTAGACTGTCTGAAGTAACAGTATGTATTTTTTACCATAACAAAGTCGTATACTTACGTACGTTCTTATCACCAAAATAGGAAAGAAAAAGCAAAAATATACTTACTAGTATAAGACATAGTCCTATAACGACAAGTCCGGAGCAAGCCGCCAACCATCTGCCCATTTTGTGACCGAGTGGACCGAATAAATTTGTACCTGGTAATAACCAAATAAAACTTTTACTTTTAACATAATCGACGTAAGAGGCAGCATCACTATGGGTCTTTGCCTATCACACGAGATTACACTGAATAAAAAAAGTTGATTTAGGGCAAATATGTTTAAATCGTCAAAAAAAATATACTCCTAACGAAAACTCCCCAATATTAAAAATAGCGATTTCATTTCATAGGAACGACAGTCTCTTTCTGCGAGTTTTGTAGTGTTTTTAAAAGTCAAAAGAAGGCAGCCCTATTTTCCAGTCAGGTTTTCGTAACGAGTATAATCTCCAAATTTACCTTCAGATAGATACATCATTAAATACTACTTAATAACTTAAGACATATCAGGCAGTATTTTAATATCATAATCTGCATATAATTATACATATTTTAAATGAGAAACACATGTACTTTTTCACATATCATCAGGTCTTAAACTTAAGCTGTTACTAACAATATTTTGGTTTGCGGTCGTTATTGTAGATAAATGTAGACATAAATACAACAAAAATAAAAAAAAAATTGAAAGTACATGTGTTTCTCCTTTAAAATATGAATATGAAGTTTCACCAAGTGCCAACGATGAATAATATAGAATATATAATTATATACAATTAAACTTTTTTAATTATTTATTTATGTACAAAGAATTTTATACTTTCAACTCGACCACAGACTTTATTGATAATCAAAAATGTGTTTATAAGACGCGTCGTTCCCATAGTATGTAAGATCCATTTTATTATAAAAAATATAGCTGTCTGCACTTGTAGGTATAAATAATAAATATTTTTAGGAAATGTTATACTCCACACGCGCATATTTATAATACGTTCTATGAAATTCCGACGCAAAGATTTATTTACGTGACGTCATTCGGTGCTCAAACATGGTCATCCTCGTTTTAGTTCCACAGATTTTTTTTATTTAAAACTTTTTTAATACTCGAATACTTATGTAGTTTTTTGTTAATATAGTAAACTAACTAATACCAGGATCAAGATAATTATTTACCAATAAGGTAGCAAATGCTGGCAGGCAAGAAAGCAACTCCCTGTTGCCACCGCCTGGCCTCCATGGTGTCTGCCATCCAAATCGGTAGACTCGGCTCAAGCATGGCGATACCAACGTTGGCGAAAGTTATTGCTCCTAAACACAAAAAAATATTTTTATAATACAAAGGCAGAATGAGAAATTAATGTCACTTTTATAAATGAAAAACGATCTTTATCTTTTTAATTTATTAGATACTGGCTGTGCACTGCGGTTTCACTCGCGTTAATAATCTAATAAAATGATTTTAAGATATGATAAATAACTTACTTATTTAGATTTGCATTATTTTACAATTAATTCAATTCCCGTAAAAAAGCTTACAGTGAATGAACCTTAAAAGCTAGCCATAATGTGTTCTCGTCAACTTTTTTTAGAACTTTTAAAGACAACAAAACAACACATGTTTTTTGCGTAAAAAAAAATATCCCATTTTTGCAACATTCTTTATTGCTGCTTTACTTTTATTTGTCATAGCCTACTATATATTATTCTACTCTTTTACTATATATTTTACTATATATTATTAGTTGGTCTTATTTAATAAATGAACTATATTTAAGTTTTATAACTTTTTGATTTGGAAGATAAGTCAACAAAATCTCTATCACCGCTTCTTTTCGTGTGTTGCCTCGATTCTCATCCGATGGTAATTTTGTAGAAAAAGGAATCTGAATCTTATAGAGCTATGCTTACCAGCGGCGACGATGATGTATGGATCTGAAATTAAAGCCTTTAGAGAAGGTGGTTCTGTCTCCTGACGCACTACACCTGGTTGGAGAATCATCAGTTGGAGGACTGAAACAAAACATTACCAAATTAAACTTAACTGAGAGTAAATATATTAGCTTTAAAATCCTTTTCATCCAACTATGAAAGTTTTAACATAATCGCGTAGTGGTGGTTTTAATAAACCGGCCAATTACAAGTCGGATACTTGAAGGAGGGTTTTTTTGGGATAATCTATGGTGGCCTACAGACACGACAATGTCATTATGGTGGCAGGAATAGGTAAGGCGGTGGATCGCTACCCGGGCGAGTTGCTGCACAATACTATAATAAAAGAAACCGGAATGTGATTTTTTTTTCATTTATTTACTGAGTAAACACATAATATACATAATTTTGTTAATTTAGCATTTCAAAAAACCATAAAGGTTTGTAAAAAAATGATAATATACATCATCTAACGACCAGTGTAAAACAGTAAAAAACTTGTTATGAAATAAACTAGATATCTATCATATATAAAAAGTTACTAAATATAATTACAAGATTAATGTATGCTTTATAAGTCATTTAAGAAATACATAATTTTCTTAAATCTAATGGTAGGTTGTTCATAAGCCGGGGAAGTATGGTAGGTAATGTTCGCTCACCGTATGTACACATTATTCGCACGTATTCTACAAAACTGGTTTTGCGAACCTACTAGTAATCAAATCTCCACATAATAAATATAATTATTCTAATAATATCGTGACTTATAACCATATTTGCCTTCACTCATTGAATTTAAATAATAATAAGGAAATTGTGTTCACTTACACTTATCTTGGACTAAAAATTGATAGTAAATTTAATTGGAGAAATCACGTAGAACATGTTTGCAATAAACTAAGACAATTTCTAGCCAACATAGTAATTATTAAATACCGTATACCCTACAAAGTAAGATTAATGT
>DVZL01005857.1:0-11763 GCA_018236625.1 Lasaia peninsularis
TTGCAGCAATTCCTTTACTAATAATTTATTAAATATTTAAAAAAATAAATACTTTTTTCCTTTGACCCAAATGTTGGTAACTTCTGAACGTTTGTTTACATAATTTACACCTTCTTGTGACAGATAGTATAATTTTAAATTTGATTTTTTTTTAATATCGGCTAAAACCCTGATGATCCCAATTTCATAGTAGCTCTATACACTCTATCAGAGCACTGCTGGAAGCGTGTACCTACTGATTATCTTGCAGCTTTTAACAACTCACTAAGGTCTGGTCAAAAACGTAATCATCAGCTCCTGTGCCATTACGAAAAGTACCTTCACGCCTATTATCCCCGAAGGGCTAGACAGAGGTGTGTTAGTATATCTACGACTCGTAAGTCCATCAGATATACTAGAACACCCACGATTAACCAAGGTACTAGGGCCCTGATGTGAAAGCAAAAATAAAACAACACTGTTGTAATAATCAAAATGTTTATTTATAGCACACGTCACAAAACATACATCATTTTGTACACATTATGTTAATAAATAGAAAAGATATCATATCTACAATAGACTTGGACCTAGGAATGTTATAAAACGCAGGAAAAGATCTTGGTATATATCTTTTAATATATTGGCTCTGTTATTTCTCACTGGTTTTAAAATAGTTCTCTCGTGTCTGAGAAAAGACATAACATGTTTTCATAAATTTTAATAGATTACAAATATACTAAGGAGTACAAATAATAAACGAGTATGTTTATTTAACATAAACTCTAAGACATTAAGATTACGAGTTCGCCTTTTTTAGTATAAAGTTGTGCAGGGTTTCCATATATACAAATATTATGAAGATATTACCCAGTCGGTGAAGACGGATCGAATAGACTTCTCGTCACCAATTAATAATATTCCATTGTAGAAACAATTCACTTAATATTTTTTAGACCTAACGCTGTAAACACCGAAACCAATTGGCTAAAGTACATTAATAAGGCTAGATAATGTAAATCTTTATCTAATCTTATATAAAAGAAAGGTGTATTACTGGATTATTAAAAATAATGTTCCATTTTTTATCCCACAAGTTATTTAATGTCACCATCAAAATTGTATGCTACGGATCTGAAGGTGGTTGACATATTTAGCAGAAATATAACTGTCACTTGAAAAGAATGAGAGAAAATACCCTCTATTTTCTAAGTGGTAGAAATTGTTGGTAGAAAGTACCTAGCACAGACATCGATGGAGAATACGTCCGTAATTCTGTCATATTCCCGCACAAACGCGCAGTGTCAGATTGTCATCTTAAATGTCAAAATAATACATTCTCGCTTTGGAATAAACAACAAAATAAAGTAACTTTAATGCACATCGTGTGAGAAAACTTGATAGTATCACAAACAATGACTTTACAATCATACAAGTATAATATTATAACCTTCTCTATTATATAGACATAACTCACGTTTCGACTCAAGTCTCAACGGTAACTCCACGGTAGTGTTATGGAGGATATAGGTAAGGAGGAGCATCTCATGGAGAAAAACTGAAAGTGTCCAGCTGTTGCTATAAATAACAGTTCAAAAACCTTCCAGAATGGCGCTAGTGTAGACAGAGGGTATGGTATGAACGTAGCAATTATTGTAAATGAATTGTAGTACACCGAGTTATAAAATGTAATATCATTGCTGACTAAAGTAGTCCAATATTAAAACTTCCAACTACTTGCGTATTACAAAATAATGTAGTAAATATAACCTTAAATAATTATTATGAGAAAACGTGTAGCTAGTGATTTTATTTCGTGAACTGTGAATGTTGCGTTGATTGATATTTTATCGTTTAATTTAATAAAAAAGTACGTGAATAACATAATTGGGCATCGAGTTGAAAGCTACTGATTACATCTGCCATCTCCTTTTTATATTTGGCGCTTCTTTTAAAGTTTACCCTGATGCTAATATGGCGCCACCCTTATTTATGCATTTTGACGGACACTTTTTCATAACACAAGATGTTCCTCCTTACCTTACCTCCTTACCCTCCATAGGTAGTGTGAAACAATTTATGTTATACAAGTATTGTATATAGAAATAAGTCCATAATCATATACTTATTAAATATAATGAATAAACAAGTTTTAAATTCGACACGACATGATTAAAAAGATATTTATTAATTCTAAAATGTATGCATAAAAGTGTATAAGGGTACTTAATGCTACATGGCATTTACTACCAGTCAAACTAACTTCTTTTGCAAATATTATATATACATATTTGTTATAATTTCATAGTAGGTACATATAAAATATATACAAATAATACTTCACATAATACCTATACATAAAAAAGTAGATACATAAACTAATTACGTCTGATAATATGACTTTGTCAGATACCAAAATGGAAGAAAATTTTGTCAAACTATTTTTGGTCACCTTGAAGGGTGCCAAAATCGAAGACCTGAACAAAGGATTTACATTAACGGTAGACCATTTTAAATTCTGCGATTTATTAGGCCGAAGACATCGTTCGGTGCATGACGTCGCTGTTTTCTCAAAGTGAACAAATAAAGGGATTCTTAAATATTATTGATAACTCGTTTAGTTAAATATTTTACGTTCAGTTTTCACTTAAAACCTTAAAAAGCACCTGATGTGACCGGAACAATGACCAGGTTTCTTTCTAAGTGGTTTAACTTTAAGACTAGCCTGTACTCGACATGGTTGTGTTTTGGTCAGAAGGGTAGATCGTGAATTAATTCTCCATTTTTGATTTACATTTCACCATTATCTCTTTTGACGTCTATAGACGATATGTATATTACTAATTTCTGCTTATTTGTCGTAAATAAAAGTGTTTTCTATTGATCTAATATAGTAAATAAATATAGTATATAACATTAAGTAGGTATGTATTAGAGCGATGTTAAAAAAATTACAAATTTAAGAAGTTCAACTTATTAAAACATTGCCTATGTGATTCGAAAAATATAACAATTGAGAAATCTAAAATTAAAATAGTAAAATTTGACCTAAACGCGTAAACGTCATCAACCAATGATATTTTAATTTAACAATTTAACCGCTTTTCCCGTTTTCAGGATATTTTTTTTATTTTTAAGAAAGAAAATGAAAAACGAATGAACACTTTATTGTGCAACAACAAACTAATATTATACACTGCAAGAAAATAAATTCAGTAACAAAAATAAAGGTCGTATTTTAAATTCCCATTGTAAAATGATTATTTTTCTTAAAACCTTAAACAAGTTTATTAATTCATAATGATGATCATGACGTAATTGTAAATATAATTATGGCGGACAACAAAATCCAGTTTAAATGAAGAACCTCTTAATTTTTATCTTTGCTTTGGATTTTTAACATGATTTTCTCGATGTTAGACACAAATAACCTTAAAACACTTATTCAACTGTTTCAAAATTTTACTTTATATATACATATTACAAATATTACAAATTATTTTCAGATAACATCAAAAATTAATAACCTCCTTTTCAAAGTCGGTTGCAAAGTCAAACAACGATTATGCAGAAAGCCATATACATATTACTATTTGGTTGGAAGTGATTATGTCCATTGACATGGCGCGTACGCAACAACCAATAGCAGACGGGCACTTCGCGTATATCCGCGGCGCTATACAAATTCTTTAAATTTAAAAATGAGATTTCAGTGAAGGTACTGTCAGTCCCAAAAGTCCATATAAACATCTAGATACAGTTTATATCCAAAACTATGTACGAACTTTAGGATTGACATAGTGTTTCATATTCGTGGTGATCATATTTTCAGTAATTTTTCCTTACAATTGACATCGATTGCTAAGGGCATAAGAGATAAATTACGTTGAAGTAAATAAACAAACTAAACTGATGGTAAAAATTTTCAAGTTTTATAAAAAAAAAAGTGCAATTGAAAAAGATAAAAAAACAACTCTTTCTTGTTCCATGAAAATAAAATATATTTGAAAAAAAAAATAGAAATTTTCCTATTAAAACTAGATTTAAAAAGTGAAATTTAACTACATATTTCATGCAATATCATTGTATTATTTGGGATCTTATGGTCTTTCTATTGCTGTAATCTAGAAATCCGTTGATCAAATAACTAAGAACCGATCCTTACCTATTCATACCAAGCTTTACAAAATGTATAAATTGTTATCTATTACGTACTAAGCGTTAGGTTTTTACAGCCTGGTTTTTACTTTACTCGACCAAGGCAACTGGAATTTCGATTACCTATTGAACACTTCACTTTCAATATAACTTGACCTACCCGTTTTGCCAATTATAGCAACTCGAAGGTCAAAATTATTAATAACACTATTTATACTTCAAAAACACATAAATAACATAATAGTAATTGATACTACTATTTGTAGTATTCGTACAATTTATACTGAAATTTGTAGCAGTTTATACCACAATCTGCAGTAGTTTGTTGTGAGATTTGTAGCGGAACGCACAAAAATTTACAGCAGTTTACTCTACAACTTTTATAAGCCAGTACAACAATTTAAAGTAATTAGATAATATTTTGTGAGACCAAGTGAAAATAAGATAATAAGTAGACAAAAGTGTAAGTGTTGATTATATGGTTTAAGTGAGTCCTGAGCTCAGTACGCGTGGCGTAGCTTTGTATGTGAGTGTTGCACTTGTCCTACTTTTGTAACATTTCTAAGACCAATGTGTAATAGCATACCTGAGGCGGTGGTATGAGGGGTTGTCGCATTCCACCCATTCGTCTAGTTGGCTTGGTCGAACTTAGTGGCCATCCATAAATTAGTCATACAAATGAAACAAGTTTTAAACTCCCCCTCCCCCCCTTTTTTTAACTCCCCCGGACTTTTCACAAATGGGCACATTATCGAACCTCCTCCCCCTTTGCGTGACGTCATATATTTTTAGATCTACTACAATCGTAGCCTATGACACCATAGATGTTGTCACCATGGTCGGGGTCACTGTCCGTGGTGGGGCGGACACATACGGTCTGTATGTGCAAAACTACCGGCTACCTTACCCTCCAGACCGGAACACGACAATATCATTATCTTTATACGCTCGGGACGATGACAAACTTGCTACGATTTATTTATCACTTAAATGTAACATGATGCAAAATTCCCCCCCCCCCTCGTAACAAGTTATAAAGTTATCTAATTAATGGATGGCCTTACTAGTTCTCACTGGTATTAACACTTGGAAAAAACAATATAGGTAACGTAAAAAAATTATAATTCATCTCTAAGTAGCGTGTATCTGTTTTTGGAGGGGGCGAGTTTTTTGAACGTAGACTCTGGAGGGGTCGTTACTTTGACATCCGTGTTCACCACCACCTGGGGGGTGTCTGGGCCGTAGTGGAACTCTCTGGAAATTCAAATTATTTCAATTGTTAATAATGAATACATTTCTTTTACAATTTTTTGGCGTATGTTTAAGACTACCTCGTAATCTATTATTAGAATACAATCTACATACAAACTATCGTGTACCGTAACTGCGTGTGTGACTTTCATACAAAATCTAGTCAATTGTAAAATGAAAATTTATAGGTTTTATTTATATGTCATCAAAGCATTTCCATACAAATATTCATCACCTTCTCTAAACTCCCCCCCCCCCTTTTTTGCAGTAAAAAGTAGCTTATGTCCTTCCTCAGGGTTAACTCTTATCTTTGTACTAAATTTCATCAAAAACTGATGTGGTTTAGGTGTGAAAGCGTTACAGACTCATTTACTTTCGCATTTATAATATAAATACGGATAAATAATAAGAAATAGTTAAAAAATACCCTTCTATTGCGAACCGAATTAAAAACCAGAAAATCATTTTCAAATTTCAATTACAAAGAGATTATTTTACGGTAGTATGAGGTCGAACAATCATTACTTATGTATCTAGAGCGACTAGCCTGATTTTGAATTTAAAGGTTTTTATAACGCTTGTATTTAAATAAAATAGGCAGATGTACAATATTTATGCACCCATAATTAGCCAACGATATTAGGTCTCATGATACGACAAATGTCTATCACCAATCTTACACAACGTCGTGGTTTTCAGATAAAATCGTACCCGAGACCACGTCGGTCACACAGAAGCAATAAAATTGCTTGTGTTTTTGTTTAAAAAATAAAATATTCATATTTTAAATGAGAAACACATGTATTTTTTTTTAGCCCTGATGATGCTGTAAAACGCAAAACCGGTTGGCTATTTAAAAATATATTTCAATTACTATAAGTTATATGTGAAAAAGTACATGTGTTTCTCATTAAAAATATGACTATTTGGACGTTTCACCGAGCGCCAACGATGAATTATATAGAATAAAAAAATAAAAATCGATTATAATTTTTGATAATAATATGCTTTTTTGAGTATAAATAATTTTTTGAAAACTATGTTACCTGTGTAGTTTTCCGGAATATAAATCTTGTAGGAACTGCTTCAGTTTCCCGGGTATTTCCATATCTTTATAGTCCGGGAATAGATACATGTGACGGAAGGAGTCGATAGCGATCAACGGCAGGTCGGATGTGGACTTGCCGAGGTGGTGAAGAGGATGTTCAAACCGTACACCATCAGCCGTCAAGAAGTTTATATTTTCTGTAAACATAAAACGATATTGTGATCAATATCTATAATATAAAAATAAGTCGGGGTTTCCTTCCTGACGCTATAACTCCAGAACGCACAAACAAGGTTTTGCATTCGGTGAAAAGATCTCGGGCTCCGTGAGATTTATAGCAAGGAAACGAAACGAAATGCTACAAAACACGAAGCCATCTGGTGGCGAAACGAAGTTCGCCAGGTTTGCTCTAGTCTATATAAAAATGGATCGCTAATTGTGTTGGTAAGCGCAAAACTCGAGAACGGCTGAACCGATTTCACTAATTATTTTCTTATAACATTCCTTGACGTACGAGGATGGTTCTTACAGAGGGAAAAAATTAAAAATTGCCTGAAAGATGCTAAAAACAAAACACTTTTCTATATTCTCATACAAAAGATTCGTAATAATACTTAGGTCAATTTGAACTTTAATACACACGTACCATGAGATTATGAATCATACATTGGCTAGAACTTTATATAAAGGTTTTTATTTGATGAAATTCGTTAATTAGAGGTATATATACTTTGTCTTGAAAGTTAAAAATTCGTTATAAAGAGGTTGTTCGTGAAAAATGTTCATAATGTGAAGGGATATTTTACATTGACTTATGGACAATTCAAGGGGATAACTCGTTACATTGAGAATATACTGAATGACCTACATACATAACATTTTATTACAATCAAAAAACCATCCGCTACATTGCCTTCTAATATAAAGAAACTGACTTACGTTTTTCAGACTCAAGTTCTCTGCTTATAATATCTTTGTACTTCTTAATACTCTCTGTGTCAGTGGGATGATGAAACAAGATCAAAAATGGAAGACCTTCCTCGGTCAGCTCCTCGGCATTCTCAAACGTTATCTCTCGCACTAGAGGAATACACTTCTCCTGCACCCAACTATACAGTTCATCAAAATTAAGTAATGATCCCTTGTATGTTTCGTCGGGTTCGGTGGATGTCTTTCTATCAGTTCTGAAAACGATGATAGGCTGACCTGAAATATTAAATAATGAAAAGAAAATATTATATATCATTTCTATTTTTAGTCTTACATTTATTTTATAGTTAATACTAGCTGACCCGACAGACGTGTTCTCTTGAATATTCAATTTGAATTGGTATGATTAATAAAAAAACTATTTTTGCAGTATGCATTCTATCATTCTATGTCAAACATTATTAGGTAGCATTAAAAAAGTTTATATTATCCAAAGCACTAAGGTTCGATAAGAAATAATTTTATATGGTGGTTAAATGTTCTTAAAATTACTTATTTTTTTCTTTTATAAGAACCTCTGCGGTGTAACCGTATGGCTGTTGCCTGTTAAGACCGTTAGTCACGAAGAGTCCCGGGTTCTATTCCCAGGTCGAGCAACTTTTCTTAAATGTTTTTCAAATTTTTCTGAGTAAGCATTACATTGCCCGGGATTGGAATGTGCCCGAAGTGGCGATAGGCTTACCACCTATCACATTAGGGCCCTAGTACTTTGGCTAATCATGAGTGTTCTAGTATGTCTGCTGCACTTACGAGTCGTAGATATACTAACACACCTCTATCTACCACTTCGGGGATAATAGGCATGAAGGTACTTCTTCTGACAATAACAAACACAACAAAAAAGAATTTGCAAAATTTTTCCATCCACTCAAACGTGATGGAGTAACCGAAGGATATACATATATAAAATTAGTATAATACTAAAATAGGTTAACGATAGTGTAGTGAACCATGGCAAATTTGCAATTTTCCATGACGAATTTTTGACATTAAAAACCAAACATGAAGACAAATTTCCTGATAAGAGAATTATATGTTTATTATTATTATCAAAGGTACATAGCGAGTCAGAGATTTCAACCAGGAACACGACAGTGGCGAGCTTTGAAGTTATTTTACAGAAGAAAGTAAGGTGATGGCACTATTGCTGGGACACAAAACTCTACAAACCTATTTTTAATAAAGGTGTTGGTAACAAACCCACTAAATATTCATCTGTATTAAACTGTTTGGTCGATAAAGTTTTGTCTAGAAAACCTGAATAAATAGCATTGGGTAAATTTGCACACACTGCACAAAAGTAACATGCGTAGTGTCTTTTACCAATCTTTTGACATAAATAATCTAAAAAAATTTACATATTTACATGACTTAAGTTTATCTTTTAAAAGATAAACATATGTATATGCATATATCTTAACGCCAAGGCCCTTGCGTATTTATATGTGTGTTGTAGATCATGAAATGCTAAGTGTCACGATTTCCTACATACTTGCATAATAGTATGGGATATCTCATACTATAACTTCCAACCAGTTTATTTTTTTCTTTTATAGATTTTTTGCTTTTTTTTTTATTTATTTTCATAGATTATGTGATCATGATAATCAAATGTCAGAGTTTATTTCGATATTTCATAGCACATCCTGTCTCAAAGCGTAAACAGTGCTTATGTGCCTCTATGGAGTGCAAGCCTCTGCTTCCCACACATTAATTACTCTCGTCTGATGGTAAAGGATAACTGTGGCCTATAAGCACCATAGATTATAAGTGCGAAAGTGCAAAGAATCGAGTGCCATGTGTTATTAAATTTAACATTTGGCACTTGATTCTTTGCTTTCATAATTTTTGTGACATATCGGACACTTCTTTTCATAAAGTCATGTTGGGATAAGCACTGAATTACACTGAATTGTGTAATAAGAGGAGTACTATGACTAAACCCATCACTTTGAAGCAGCTTAGCCAACCAACAATCTATTCACTCGATTATCAGCACTCACTCTCCTTTCTAAGTCCTCGGTGTACCATCCATCCCTGCTAAAAACACTACCAAGATATTCAATTTAATACATTTATTCCAGCACTAAATCGGGTCTTAACTCCAGCAAATTTCAAATACCGTTTATGTCTCGTTCAAATGCCATATCAAAAAAACAATTCTCAAATCCTATTTTACCTGGTGGATGCATTTGTTGTGAAGCATCACCAAATCCTACATGAAACAGACATTCATCTTTTAAGTTAGCTGCCACCTTCCTCATGATCTCATATTCAGGTTGATCTCTTCTGTCCATGTAACCTATAATATGCCTCTTCTCCTCGCTCAAGTTGTGTAGCTCTTTTAATGATCCGAATGTAGTTATAGAATCAGTTAGTTGTTTTTTAATAAACTCTGCAAACGCTTCTACTGAACGCTGCCCTGTAAATCAACAACAGTAATTATAGCAATTTAATATGAGTAGGTAGTAGAACAGTACTTTAAAAAAAAGTAATAATTCTTTAGATCTATTATTAAATTTCTGATTATTAGCATAAATAACAGAATATCCACAAAAATAACAGCCCTTTAACTTTAAAATATATTTGTTATTAAATTAATGTAATAAAAGCGCGAGTTAATATCAAATATAGAATGGCAGGCTAGCCAGATTTAGTGACGATGATTCATACTAGTAAAATCACTGTTATATTATTATTTTGAAAAAAAAGACACATATTTATAACCATGTCAACTATATTGTCTATCATACCTTGTAAACAATGTCACTCTATCATTACATTAAAACAATTATAACTTTGCAAGCTAAGCCTACATAATAAATTTTGAAAAAGCCAACTAACTACGAATTCCCATGCCAAGCTGTGCAATGAGCAGCAGCTTTACAGCTAGACATTAAAAAATCAACCGACCAAGTGCAAAACTACTTGTGCACTTAGTCTATTATTATGTAACTAGATTTTCTGAGAATGTATCAAAAGACCACTCATTGTACTCTTCTTTTGGTCATGTCAGGTCTTTCGTAATATAAGAGTCCATTTATATAAAAAATAGGTAGGGAGTCAACTTAGAACCAATAGATAGACATAGGATACTTTTTAACCCATTCCATTCTCATGAAATTTTGTTTGCACAACTGGTAGGTCTGAGAATCGCCCGATATCTATCTATTTTTCATACCCTTGTGGGCGGTAAGGAGGACAGCTAGTGTAATGTTTAAAATATAAAACAATAGAGCTTAAAGAGTGAAAAGTTATTTCAACATCAAAAATGTGTTGGAAACTGTGATTTCAATGTAATTTTATAACATAAAATTCACACGAATAAGATTAAAATAATGATAAAAGTCATTATAATTAATGGTGAAAATTGTAATAATTTTGATATGTCAAAAAAAATAGCAAACTAAAATATTGTTATATAACAGAGTTATGTTAATTAAAGAGGTTTTGTAATTTTAATATGCAATTTTTCCTGTACAACATTGGGCACCACTTTGTATCTAAACCCAGATGTTAGATAATTAAAATTTTCACAGACAATGAATTTCTTTTGCCACTACAACAACACATACTTATAAAAAGAATAAGTATTAAAAGAATTTTTGTTACACTGACACTTTCACTACTCAATACTTTGGTTTGAAGATATTATGTATTTGCTTAAATGGCCTCCGATACAATGAATGCCTTGACCCTATCAATAGATGTGGCTATTAAGATTTAGATTACAGTAAAGATAACAAATAATGGTTCAATATATTTTCATAATATCTAGTTACATATTCACTTCAAAATAAACAATTAAAATAATGAAAATGTGTAACACTAAATTTTTTTTGCATTTCTTATAGAGAATACCTACTATATAAATATAATAGGTTTGTTACATATAACCCTTCGAGCATGAGCTAGCTGCAACATGAACTTTACCAGTTTATTTATAATAATACTAACTATAAAATACTAGAAATAAAACTCTTTGGATCCTTCAAATAGCAAAAATATTTTAAAATTAATTATGTGATGAAAACATCTATGCAACTGACAAAAAAACTTTGACTTAATAATTAACCCTTAGTATATGGCAAGTGTCCAAAAAAATACCACTGGCTAAATTTAAAGTTTCCTTCTAATAATCCAGGCATCCTTGGAAAAATATACCTAGGCCACCCGCATTCTTACAATTTGTATAGTGAAAGGTGTTTTGGTTTGATTTTTACTGACAGTATGATTATAACTAAGTGGTACAACTCTGCCAAGATCATCCTGGTTTAGTACAATCACTTAGCTTATGCTAATTAGTGTTTAAGTTGATAGTGTACCAGTTTTGAATC